>VUQK01016264.1:54613-74548 GCA_015106715.1 Bujurquina vittata
GCACGCACAGATTCACTCACACTCACTCTCTCTCTCGCTCTCTCTCTCTCTCTCTCACACACACACACACACACGCACAGCAGACCCCACAGGGAAAAGCCCATCTCTCGTCACTTTGCTCATGTAGCCTAATTACCGGCCCACTGACGAAACAGTAATTACCCACGCTGCCATGCCACCACGAGGTTTAACCAAAGTGACAAAGTCATTAGTCTCACACTTCAGGCCACCCGTAAAGAGCTTTTCCTCTTTAGTACCTCCTTCACAGATGCCCCAGCCCCACCCCCTCTTTTTAAAAAATCTCCTCTTGCATACAATGTTTATTTCTTTTTTTCTTTTTCTGTTCACAGTTTGATGGTGACAACATGTACATGAATGACAATAACCAAGAGTTTCGGTCACCAAACCAGGTAAGGCCGCCCACGTCTTTTCCAATAAACCCTGAACCCTGAATAAATAAATGTCTGAGGAAGCTGATGTCAGCCTTTAACAAGAAGAGTTTATGGATTATTATGTTTGGGTGTAGACTGGAAAATGTGAAATGTAAACATTTCTCTGTGAAGAAAACTGGAAAATGGACAAACAAGCTACGTGGTTAGTATGAGTGGAAAAGACACGTCAAAAGTGATGTGTCACCTTCGCCACCACCACCGTCTTTAACTGTTGTGGGCACATTTCCAAGTTATGCTTTTCTGTGTGGAAACTGAGAACATTAATTAAAAAAAAAACACACAAAAAAAACCGAGCATGTCCACCAGCTTACTGAAATATTAAATATATGAATTGAAGGTAGCCGTGAACTGTGCATCACCTTAAAGCAAGTGTCTACCACTTTGATTCTCTTGATGCGTTTAATGCTCAATAAAACAAATTTAATTACATGTATAAATGTACATATATCTTTAACATCAGATGGATTAATGCATCAGCCCTAACAGCTTTGGTAACATGTCAGCTAGATCATTTGCTCGCAGCTAAACCAGCAGTAATAGTTTACCATTGCAAGCTCACTGAATCTCTGGTCCCACTCTGGAGCATCACGGTCCAAGTCGCACACAGAGTCAGTGAATAAGACAGGCTCAGTGCTGAGTGCTCCCAGCTGGTAAATGGGAACACATGGCTGGGCATATGGCAGAATTCGGAGCTCCAGGATTTGTTGATCCGGCAGCAGGGTCTTCATGTTCTGACAAAACATGATGAGGTAGAGGCTCCATGTCAATTAGCGCCTTTCCAAATAAGTCGGGCCAAGGACACCAGGACACACACACACACACACACACAAACAAGCGCGCATGTTCACACACACAGGCACGCCCGTTCACACACATACACACTCTCTTTCACATAAACACACTCATTTACTGTAAAAGGAAGTGGCACATTCTCTGAAACAAAGTAATTCACAGGTGATAAGCTCAAGCGCAAGCAGCCATGTAAAAATCGTGAGCTTTCTAATATGATCATACCTCTGTACTTGTTAAAACTCACTGACATAAGCGTCAACATAACTATTAAACTGCAATGCCAAAATGGGTCAGTTTACCCTCTTTGCAAAATATTTTCCTTAAAAAAAAAAAACAAAAAAAACAATTTACGCTACACAGGGGCGTTTCCAGGATATTAAAAATGGGATGGCACAGGGGGCGACCAACTACTGGGGCCCATGGGAAATCAGAAAATTTAGAATTAAAACCCAAACAAAAGCACTTGAAATCTAGATAATGATAATGATTTTATTATGCCTGGCAGGAGGTCTGTGCAGGCATTAGGACACATCACTGTAATATAGCAGCCCCATTGAAGCACAAGATTTTATGGTTTTGGTCACACAGGCCAGTCAGTGACCCCTAGGTGACTGCCAGCAACCTCTAAAGCCCTAGAGAGTAGTCACGACCACCTGGCAACAAGAAGTCACTAGGGGGAAAACATGTATTCCTCAGCCAGTTTGCAAGTGGTTACTGAAGGTTGCTAGCAGTGAAACTGGTTACAAGGAGGTATATGCAGCAACAACCTCCTTTCAATTGCTTTGGCTTTAACAGATTGTTGTGTATTAAAACGTACAGTGCAACATGGGGCACCAGTCAGATTTCAGGAGAAACCAGTGAGCCCCCGACTTTAGCCAAGCCCCTGGTCCTGCATGGTCATGGGCATGGTTTAGGATTTACGTACTCAGACTTGGGGATATAAACTGCATTTCCCTCCCCAAAACAAACATAATGAAATTAACTTAATATGTGTTTGTCTAAATGTTCAAAATGTTTGTCTGGCTATTCTGGATCATCTAAGATTGCTGCTTTCAGCTATTTTGCTGAGGCTGCTTCTTTTTCTATCTGGCTTTTTAATTTGTGTATCGGATCCTTTAATGTGAATCTAATTATTACCCCCCCCCCCAAAAAAAACAAAAAACAAACACATTCCTCTACTCTAACAGCCCTTTGAAAAAGTGAAGACCAGCCAAAATGTCCTCGCTTTCTAAAAATGTGCTTACTCTCATGGTGTAACACTTAAATTGGGCCTTTTGATGAACAGGAACATATGTACGTGCTCTTAAACACACCCACATATATACCCATAAACCCATACACACATGCTCTCATAAACCCCTCACAAACTCGCACACATGCATTCACACACCATCATCCTGTAGCCATAAGACTGTCTTTCCTTTGATGTCGGGATCGAGTAACTATAACGAGAGGTCGAGTAGGAGCTTTAGCAGCTTATTGTCTACTTATAGCTGACATCAGAGACTATGAGGTCCATCGTTGTTAGCTGCATTTCCAGGTCTGCCCTAATTATGTCACCGATACACATTTGTGTGTGCTAATTGGGATAAATGTCCAAGCTTTGTAGTTTCCCAGCTGCAGCGGTCATGTGTCAATCACCAACACCCACTCCAGGTCTGCAGTGTTGTGTCAACAAATACCTTCTTAGTGGATAAGGCAATTTGGGCTTTTCAAAACATGTCAGTTGCAGCTCTGTCGGTGCTGTCAAATAGACGCTTACACACCAGTTCTGAATAGCACTCTGAACACAGAGTTCACTGTTTGGTGCCTGATCCTTTAATAGAGAACATTTCATGTGAGATTTCAAAGAGGATGTGCACCTTTGCTCAGAAGCTAATGGTTCCAAAGGGGTTTTAGCACATTTAATAATTATATCATCCTTATGAAATAAAACAATAAAGGTGTGACAAATGTGTGGATAACTGTCTTGTGTTTTTTAAACAACCATCCACTGGTTAACTCCTTTGTGAGTGTTTAATATAAGCTGCTTTTCTCACCTAATAACTAATATCTTCAAGTTTTGGACTGCTGATCAGGCAAAACAAGCAATAAAAAGAGCTTTTTTTGTTTAGTTTATAACTAGAATAATCATAAAAATCAGCCCCTACTGAGAAATCCCTAACTGGCATTTTTCAAAAGGGAAATTTTTCTTTAGTATAACAGCATGAAAGCGTCCCTGAAATTTTAAATCGTTATGTTTTAGCTGAACTGTGTATTATTTTTGTACATATGCAGAAGTTTCTGAAGAGGTTAACCCATAAATTTCTTCAAAGCCATAACATCCAGGGAATGTGTTTGCATTTTCTCTTTTTGCAAAACTCATTCTGACCGCTTGCTGTGTATACAAGTCAATCATTTCTCAATTGATACTTACGCATTAGCTGTGCAGCGGTTTGTTACATGTGGTTTTCTTTTGAAGTGAAATTGGACAAATTAGAGGTTCAAATATGCGTGATAAAAATATATGATTTTCTGCATCAGTTTCTAGCAATTTCTAGTAATAAAAGACACCATAATAAATATGCTCAGTATATCCATAAGGAGTATATAACTTTTTAAATGCAATCCCCAGCTGGGCAGGTAAAAGACACTTTTCCTGCTATTTTTCTGTTTTATTCTGTGTGAATAACACAGTAGAGACTGAAATTCTTTGGTCCTGTGGACAATGCTCAGAAATTCTCTAACCTCACAACTGGTAAAGCCCTTCGTGAAAGAAGCCCATACGCTTTAATGCAGGTTTTAACACTGCAGTAAGATACCCAGCCAAGCCTTTACATGATGTGTGCCTGAGAAAAAGGTGCATGTAGCCAGAACAGAGACTCCTTTGTTTGCATGTCTGGGGTCTTCCACAGCATACGCACTGAGGTAGCAGTCTAACACGGCCAGAAGATTGCATTACACATAATATCTCTGTGCTTTTTAAAAGTGAAGCCTGCAAATCAGAAACAGTTTTGATGGGGCACTTCACTGTACGCCTGGACGCAGTCCACTCAAGCAAGATGTTTTCAAGGCTTTAAATAATGTGTGGTTCCTGTAGAAAATATACATGGATACTGCAGGCATGGACAGTTTGATGACATTAATATTTTCCATGTGGTTGTCCTGTTGAGATTTCAGCTTATAAGCAAAAGTGTGGGTGGGTTATTTTGTTTACTGGCTTTGCTTGTATCTGCCCACACGCAAAGCTAAAATGATAGTTTGTTGAATTAAAGATTACAAAATATCTCAATCATCCCAATTAACTGAAACATGTTTGTGTAAGCAGCAAGTTTTAAATCACCTTCCTGGCGCCAGGACTCCAGCGGCCCATATGTCACATTCTTATTTTTTTTCTTTTGTTAAACACATGCACGTCCAGTGTGCGATTGTTGATTGCAGACTCAATTTTCTGATTGAGATTAAATTTTTAAATCAGCCCCCCCTCCCCCCAGAAATGTGAAAGGTGTTTTAACAATAATTACTGCAGCTTCTGCGTTAACTGAAAGTGACAGAAATGTGGCATTCTGTCTACTGGAGGTAAAATAAACCCTGACTCAGAAAGAAAAGCATCATTTCAGTCTTAGTAATATAATGAAAATGGCAGTGCACTAATATCAGCCTACCAGCCATGTATATGTGAAATAATGCACGGTATGTTTTTTCAGCACTCTTAACAGCAGCATGAGAACGATCACAGCCAGCTCAAAATGGTTTCCTTCACCCACGCCAACACAATTTCTAATTTTGTATAAAAAGAAGTGCTCTTGATTTGGATTCCTATCAGCCTGATCAGTCTGCAGGATTTCACAGACTTTTACCTTCATGTATATTTGCACCATATATATGTGCATGCTCAGGATAAAGGAAAAGTCGAAGACAAAGGAGAAGGAAAATTTAGAGGAATATTAGAGAAGGAAAAATGAGCCGGTAGCACAGAGAGGGCGACTCATACTTGTTGCATTGTATCCCTTTGGAGAACAGGAAGCTTGGGGGCCACTGGTCCCTGGAGAAGCAGCAAGTTTAAGCCTGTTTATGCCATTGTGTTTTCAGCTTCAAGGTGTTTTGCTGAGCCGTGCGTCTCTATTGATTTGGCTGGCTTTAAGAGAACAGTGGCTGATAGTTGAGATCAGAATAGAAATCTAACTTGTTGGATACAGACTCGCTGTCTCTTCATCTTTCTGTATCAAGCTACAGTTCAGACTGTTTATTTTTGTACATTTCTTAACTCGTCCACCCCGCCCAGTCCCCTTCTCCTGAAACTGTATTTCTTTCACACGTTGACTAACCTCCATATACAAATTGCTACGTTCACAGTCATTTTTAATTCGCTTCATTTTACTTCAGTGAAGATTTGTTAAAATTGTATGGTCAGAAAAGATTATGAAAGATTATGTTAAAGCATATGGACACAGTAACCACTGCATTTTAAAGAAAATTCATTTTCTTAAAAAAAAAATAAGTGTTTTGTCTACCTTAAAATTTTAGTCAAATGTTATATTTTATCAGGGCACAGTGTGAATTTTCCTCTGGGATCAATAATGTTATTCCTATTTTTATATTTATTTATTTAATATGTGTTCTAAAGCAAAGGTCAATAAAAAGAGTACACTTAACCAAGCCTAACCAAAAGAAGTGCAGTTCAGGCATTTGAAAATGAAAGTTTTCACAGGATTTTATGCAGTCCTCTTTAAAACTAAGTACACCCTTACTGCTTCCATAGGAATTAAGAGAGAGAGCAGTAGCCAGACGCTTTATGCGAAAACTTCTATGAAAGCAGAATTTATGCCACTTTGCTGCTCCGGAGCATTCAAAAGTGTTAACGCAATGTTACAATCTTCCCAGGAGTGGAAAGAGTGGATGTAGGAGCTAATTTGCCCCCAAGGTCAGATCATGCAATGTGCCAAGGAACTGTAAAAAAAACCCCCAAAGAGCTGTGCATAAACTAGCACATGTAAACCTAAAGAGCGCTTTAAAGAAGAGGAGGGGCAAAATTCTTTCGCAAAGATGTGAGAGACTGATAAAGTCAAGCCGAAAATGATTACTTCAAGTTATTGCTGCTAAAGGTGGTTCTACAAGCTGCTATATGTACATAGTTTTTCACAGTAATGCATCGAATCCTGTTGAAAACTATTTTTCACGTGGCTGTGCAGTGCATGAGGTTTGGTGTCTGTTACGTTGATTTCATTCTTGCAGATGAGTTTTAGTGTGAGCGCTCATAAAATGCACAGTTACTGCGGCTTTTGCTGCATTGATATCAGGATCAGTGCTGACCTGAAAGAAATATTTGGAGTACCTTAAAAGGACAATGAGCATTTCTTCATTTTGATCAGGAAGCAGATGTAACTTATCTGAGGCAAATGTATAAAAGATGAATAGCAAAACTTCATCAAGTAACAAAGGAAGGCTTTCTAAGTGAAATTAGTCCAAATGCATATAACTTCTCTGCGAGAGCTTAAAGGATTAACATTTTAGCAAATGTTCTCATTCACTTTCTTGGCTAGAGTCAGATGAGGAGATTGATACCATTATAACTTTGGCTGAGTAAATGTGACGCCAGACAGTAAGTCTAGCTTTCCCAAATGAAATCAAAAATAGTCTGGCACATAACCCCTGTAAAACTACAGGTTGCATTTTTTAAATAACTTTAATTAAGCCATTAAATGAATGGACTATATCTTAACAATTAGTTAATTGAGCTTTGAGCCTGAGGTGGTGACAGGTTTTGTTTCCAATATTCTGGCAGAAAAAAGGGGAGTAGCTCTCTTAAAAGCATTTAACATGATGATGTTTTGTCAATCGGTCCAGATGTTATTTGCTCTGTATAGAACCAGCACACCCTCCCTCTCTTTTCTCTACCTCTCTCTTTCTCCCTCTTTCTCTCTGAGTCAGAGATACCTCAGTACACCCTGGCACCGAACACCCAGTGTGGGCGATGCTGATGTGAAAAGGCACCGTTACTTAATAGTGACTCACAGTGCACCATTATACCCCCACCACCATGACTGCAAACTCTTCTCACTTCACAACACTCACTCTCCCCACCAAGCATCCCCTTATACTTTCAGTCTTTCTATCCTCTATCCTTGCCTTCGTTCCCAGTAAGAAAATGGAAAAAAAATACGGGGACATTTGAGACAAAGAATGAAAAAATAAAAATTGAGGGTCTGGAAACACCAACACACATCTCACTTCTTCTTTAAAGGCTGCGCAGAGCCGCTGGCAAGGTCGGCAGAACGAAGTAGGAGATACGTATTGCATGGCGTGTATTTAAATTTCAAGAGAGCGTGCAATTTCAGTAACATGAATTCAGGCGGAAAACAGCTATAAACCAGTGCTAAGGCGTCGATATCTGAAAACAATGCTGGAGAAACATCAGAGGAACATCCTCACAACATCCACGCCCATGCTAGGAGCCATTGTACGTTACAGTTGGAACCAGGAATTGTTAGTTCTTTATGTAGGTCAGCCCATGTCAGCCAATAAGTCCAATTACCATCGCTCTCTGAAATAGAATGGGCAGTGACCTCTACTCTGCCTTCATAGGCCTGAAATGGATGGAATGATGCCACAGAGGATTTGATACAAATGATAAATATTTTCACTTAAAACAAAAAGATGTAGAGAGTCTAGAGTACGTGACAGGATGAAAAATGGTTACAGAAAAGGATCTAAGATGACGAGAGAAAGTCAATATTATTACTGTTAGAATATGAAGAGTTTAATCTATCGTCTTTTGTATCGGAGGCTTTAAAGCACATCTAAACGATCCACTGTCACACTCTTTTTAGTGTATTCCCTCGAATAGTACAGTACATACCCCGCAGAAAAGCAGCACTCCCCGAAAACAGCAACTTATCAGCAGCAAGAGTGCACTCAATGATTCATGCACTCTTTTAAGAGAACTTGAAACCTTGGCTCTATTTTGGTCCCGGCCTCTCTCTGTATATGCAGCACAACGGAGCACAGGGATTTAGTGGGACTAAGTAGTTTGATATTTCTATTGGTTTTCTGCATGTATTTCCACTCTCTCTTCTCTTTTCTCCTAGTGATCTTTCTCATCATATGGAGACCAAGGTCATGGCTGATTGAAATATAATAGAAGTGTAGACATCTGGCCTAATACTGTGGGAAGTTAAATCTATTTTAATGGCCCCTGCCGCAGTGGATTCTCTCTGATGCACTCTTGCGCTTCACTGACAGTAAATCACAATGTTCTCTTATTGCCCTGACTGGAATGAGGGCATAGAGAAAGAACAATGAGGGATCCACATCATTTGTTTTCACCCCTCCCTTGCTTTTTCCTCTCCTCTGTGCTCCTCCTCTTCTCCCCTCTCCACTCCGTTTGCGACTCATAAAGCAAGGGGCTTAAAGAGAGTGACATCATGAAAATAAAAATAAAGGGGATTATGGGCAAGCTATTGTGCCATATGTGATTACTGGGGCTTCCATGTTCCCTAGGGGGAGATGAGTGACTACGAGACAACATATTTTATTTATTTATACAATTCTCTCTAATGAATAAGAATAGGAAATGTGGCTGAGACCACGGTATTGTGCCCTTTGTCAAAAAAAAAGAAGAAAAAGAACTGCAGCCCTGGTCCAAACATTAAAGAATTTTCTGCTTCTCTCTGTTGCGGTACAAAGATCACCCTTCATCTTTAACTGAGTTGGGGTTTTTTCTTCTTAAATTGAACTGACATAAATGTGTAGCACATGGCCCTTTTTCACACCTTTTCAAAATACTTCCTTTGCAGCCGTGTTTTTAGAGTTCACATACAATCTAGTACAGGTCCACCCACATCTGCAATGGAGAGTCAGGTCCTTTTTACCCACCTAAATGAGATCCATTTTGATGTGACATTTGAGAGAATTACCAGTGCATAGGGGAGCAGGGAGGAGGTTAGCTCACTCTTTAGCGATTGGTTGAAGCTCACCACAGCCCACCTGTCCTTTAGTGACGGACGCTACCTATGACCCTGAGCTACTATTGGACGTGGTGAAATAGCCCCCCCAACACACACACACTTCACTTATCCCAGTTCTTTCTTTCTGTCAGTCAACCCTGGTGGGTCTGCTATTCCATTCTCCTTCTATTGTACTTCGCTGTCTGCTTTTCTTGATACATCACCCAAATGGAGTTCCTAGTCGTTTAAAAAGCCAGGTCCGATAGCCTCTGTAGACCCTGCAGACTATCGCTGTAATGGTCACTTGTGCGGCACGCTTCAGCTCAAAAACACACATTGATGATGAGTTTGATTTCTGCCCTTTCACAGCGTTGCAAGTTTCATCTCTGAAGGTTAATTTTAAAATTCCTCGTAAGATGTTTTAAAGATTTACCATTGCCACCCGTCTATCTCGATACACAGGGTGGACGTGAACGCCGTTATATATGCATGGCCAGCTGTTGTTTGTCACCAAAACCATGCTGCTCTGTCATTTTTAACAAAGAAGCATATGGCTGAATGACTTTCCATAGGACGTTTTATGCACATTCAAAGTTATGTGATTTTTGTGATGCATGTATTGTTCAGAAAAAGAAATAAATAAATGAGGCAACTCTTGCACAATTTCAACTTTTATATAAAGTGCATCATATTAATAACAAAGTCCATCGAAGACCGGCCGCTCTTCTCTTTGGACGGGTCATCTCCTGTCAGCCATGACAGGCTCTCTGTGGATACTGTGCAACATTTTCATTTTCCTGTCTTTGATTCTTCCACTAAACACCTCACATATACATATTTTCTGCTGATAGCTACTAAAACAATAAAAACGCTGCGTTTTCGGTAGCAATAAGTAGAATCCTAGTTTACACAAACACACAAACACATTTGCTTAGTTTATTTAGTTTCAATGAATATAAAGAATTGTTGAATGTAAAAGGTAGTTCTTGTAGAAGTACTAATAATAGTTGAAATCTTCTGCTACCGCTGTATTTTATAATTTTTTTTAACAAGTGCCAGCAAATTGTGTTGTATTTTTTGAGAGAGCTTGAAAAGTTTTGAATAAATTCCAGTTAAACTTTTCAGGGGTGTAGAGCCGGATTCACATTTCGCTTACATACGCCAAGGTTTTCAAGGTCAACTTCAGAGGTCAAAATATCATGTCATACTTGAGCTCTTACTTCTCATTCATGGTCAATAGATTTATTTCAAGGTCAAAGTGATAATAATGCTATATAGAGCTATTTATTAAAACTGTGTTTCTTACTGCTATTGTTTGTGTTGACAACAAATCAAATCAATTTTATTTTTTGTCAGTTAACAACATAGAGCTATATAGGAAATTATACCTCGGGATTCTAAATATATTACCGTGGACCTCTGATCTTTATAACCATTTAAATACATAACAATGTCTTTGACATAAAATAAATAGCAATTTTAATTTTTTATTTTTTCATAAATCACACTCTGTTTGTAAATGTATGTGTTGTATGACTGCTCTATTCCTAGTGAGAATCTGTATTTGTACCCCATAACCACAGCGAGCCTTTTAAAATGCAAACCATAAAACCTACTGTCAGTTAACTTTGGTCAGGTTTTTTGTGTTTTGCATCCTTCCTTGAATGTAGAGGCCAAATTTATAACTAGTCGGTACCCGTTACATCAACAAGATAGGGTTAGCCTACAACATTAGCGGTCTGGTGGTTTGTGTGAACAGAGTGGCCTCGGATGGAGTCACATGGCTGGCCTGAATTATTGTTTCATCCTGCCTCTGTTCACTACATGTATTATAAGAGTCTGGACAGACATGAATAGAAACAGCAGCTCAGCTGGTTGGAGAAGGCATACAACCACAAGGCAGTAATTCTAGTTTTGTTTTGGGTTTTTTTCCCCAAAAAACCAAGGAGTGGTTTAAGCCTGATGATAGGTGCTTCAGAGCCACAACTCACATCTGCGAACTGTGTTCCAGAGTGAAAAAGTGGCGTTTTGATGTCAAGTCACAAGTGATCTTCAAAAGCGGTTTGGTGCTATTATGTTTAAATGAAAGAATAAAGATAGATTAGAAAAGAAGCAGTAGAATCCAAAGTAGTGTCCTTGTCTTGAAAAATGACAGATTTGCTTAAGTTTCACCTCTATAGAGGAGGGTGAAGGTTATAGAGAGAGAGATGGCTGAATCAACATTTGGCGTTTCTTTTTGACCCGTCTCTTTTATCCACTCCTCTCCTTGTCCTGAAAGACAGTATATTTATGAATTATTTATCCATGTTAGAAAATGTTAAACTTGTGATGTCCTTGTCCTGTGTCTTATCTCCAAGGGCATCATAAGAAGCTGTAAAGAAAAGAAAAAAAAAACATTAAAAAAGCAATGGAAGGCACAGTCATAAAATAGCCTTGACAGAATGTAAATCTTGGTACATGCATACATATGACAACAACTATGTTTCTTCTTTGGGAAAGAAATATTCCAAATGTAAGATGTGTTTTTCACTGTAAAACTGTATCACTTAAATCTGAATTGCTTAAATCCCATAAACCTCTGTGTCTTAGAGACACTATATTAACACTGCACTTCTATTGTGGCTAATCAGCGTTATTATGGTGGCACATTGCTCATCCTGACATGAACAAACATAGATATTTTCATTAGTCACGGTAAAGTAGGGTGAATTTGTTCCCAAGAGTTAATTAAAGTTAATTAATTGGGGATTATTTAACCTCTCTTCCCCTTACATACTTTTGGGGGGCTTCAAGATGTTTTAACTGCTCATTATAATGCAAAACAAGCCTCAAGTTTGCACCGTGCATTAGAGCACCCAACATTTTGAGTTCCAAAACTTTGTACTTAATTACCCTTTATAACAAAGTAGTGCCTGTATACATGCATAAATCTATAAAATGTGTGAAGGAGGTGGGCTGGTGATAATCTCAGCTGTCATAGGGAGGTGGGGTACACCCTGGACAGTCTGTCACAAAGCTAACACACACACAGTTTAGAATCACCAATTAACCTAACCAGCGTTTGTGGGCTGTGGGAGGAAGCCAGAGTACCCGGAGAGAGCCCAAGCTTGGGGAGGACCTGCATACTCCATACAGAAAGGCCTCCTGGATTTGAACCCAGGACCCTTAGATGCTCAGACCGATGCCATGCTCCTGTATATTCACCGCAGAGACGACATTATGACCCCCAATACATGCAAAATAGAGCCCAACTGATTTATCTGTCAGAATCTACATTTACAAAAGCTGAAAAAGGACCATTTTAAAGAAAATAGAATAGACGGGAGAAACACCCTTCAGCCATGTCATGAGTGTTGATTTTACAGTTTGCCCATCAGAGGACATCCTGCAGCTTCTCTGTTGGCGTCACACGCTTGGAATACCGCAAACACAAGAAACAGCTGATCTGAGTAAATGGTTAATGGACTGGTATTTATACAGCACCGTTCTACTAGTTCAAAGCGCTTTCTACTGCAGGTCTCATTCAGGCACATTCATACAGGGCTTTTACTTATGCCCAAGACTTTTCTAAGATTTGCACATACACTCCGGTGGATGCATCGGGAGCAACTTGGGGTTCAGTATCTTGCCCAAGGATACTTTGGCATGTGGACTGAAGGAAGGATCGATCCACCAACCATCCGACTGGTAGACTACTGTATATACAGCTGCCCCGAGTAGAGTTGGCCAGAGCGTAAACAAGTAAATAAATAATTACACATAACAAATGTTAGGGAAATCTGTTTATGTTTCACGTGTCAGAAAGAAAAATTATTGGTCAATATATCGGATATCGGATCACCAAATATCAGTGCCAGTCTTAAAAATCCTGTGTTAGTCGGGCTCTAGTGTAAGGGTGCTTTAGTCATTTCAGAAGTGGGGGCTGCACTGGCAGTCTGACCCTGGGAGTCGAATTCATAGTGCTCAACCTCATGAATGTTGAAAAAACAACAAGAACACTCCTGGTCACGCCCTTGGCCTGATGGACCACCATAGGGTTCGAAAACTTCAGGCTCTTCCACTAAAAACTGCTGTTTGATCTCTCGGTGTGGTCCAGTGGTTCTCAAACTTTTTCTTGAATGTACTTCAAAAAGTCCAGAAAAAGGGGGGGGGGGGTGTTTAACCCCACACTCTACAGTTTTTAAGTAATCAAGAACAATGAAAAAAAGATCCAGGAATTAAAGTGAAATAAAGCTCAGCGCAATAGCTAAAACAGCTGTGACAGAGTGGGGCCTTGTGGATCGGGCTTGGTTTGACATATCCTCAGCAGGGGCGGGCGTTTCCCTGGGGGTGAGGGGGGTCTTTTGGTTTGATTTTTAGGTGGGTGATACAAAACATAGTAAAATCCACACGAATGCCAAGACTCACACTTACTTGGCAGAAAGTTGCATTCTAACAAACTGATCAGTGCCATTCACTTTACCTGTCAGTGGGCTTTAATGTCGAGATTTGTTTGTATTGTTGCTAAATTCAATCTGAAGCATTTTGTCTTTTAACCATAATAAAAAATGACTACAGTAATAAATGTGAGACAACAAAGAAACAGACATTTGCACAACTTTTATCATGGGGAAAAAGAAATTGTCAGTGATAATATTTCTAAGCAAGCGCCAAACAATGTGAATGAGTGTTGTGAGAAAGAGAAAATAGCACATCATCCCCTGATGGTAAACATACTCCCTTTTATTATGATTATTTTCTCCCTAATGATAGTTCACATTATGAGACTTTTATCCTATCTTCAAGCACCAGTTCTGCTTGTGGGGACATTGTAGCTATTCCTCAACATTTCTTGCCATTTGTTTGCTAAAAGTATTTGTTTGCAAGATGAATTGCTGCACTGGCAGGCGAGATGACAGCCTACACGAAGATGATATTGAATTGATTTCTGAAATGTTGCAGAACGGACTAGTTGATGTGTACCACGAGACATGAATAATAAAAATTCTATTAAAAAGCTCTTGAATGGCTGACAGTGGAATATTATTTGTGATGATTAATTTTCTTCAGTCATTATAAAGGGGAGTTGGCATCAGATTGCCTCTGACAAAATTGCTTTTCACTCCCTGGTGAATACCCTCTGTATGCTTTTTGAGAGCACAAAGCCATATTTCTCAGCACAATATTACATCAAGATAGGCCCTGGAAAAGACATTTCTCATGTATCACCTTATTAGCGCCGTGAAAATCTGTGCTGTTTTAACTGCTGGGGTCAGTGGTATATTCTGCGTACATTTCATAATGACTCCGAGGTGTGCTTAGTCCAGTTTTTTTTTCTATTTCTAAAAATATGATTGGCATTATAATTACAAGCTTATAAAATAGCTTCTAAGTGACTGTCTGTCAGTGGTGTTTTTCAACGTAATGAATTTGATTAACTGTATCTTAAAGGCGTGCAGGCTGACAGTTTGTTTCTTGAAAGCTGTCAAGATTTCTGAGTTATTCTATGCAACATCTGTTGCCTAACTCTAATTAATTTGCGGCATACATTTGCGTTGAGTGAATTCTTTAACTTTTGTGAGTGCGACAAAAATTTGCATTTCTAATTAATTTTATTTTCAGCAAAACACGCTGAATTGACTGCTGCAGTTCAGCGGTGTCTGGAAGTGTGTGCGCAAACACAGCTAAACAACAGAAATCAGCAGGTGCATTTAAAAGCTAATTATGAAGCTTTTTATTTGCTCAGGAGCATCTTTTGTTAGCGGTTTCTTTCCTGCATGATTACTCAAGTTTATTTTGCCATTCAAATTCATTCTAATAGTGTTGAAAGTGCTTTATTGATATTGTAACTAAATATGACGCTGCTTTGACATGCAGGTACATAAGTGCTCCGCTCAGAAGGATTGCCCATAGATATGAACGTGTCTATGTGTGACCTGTCCTTGCATTTTTCTTTCTGTTTGTTGATGGACTACATTCTGGCGAGAGAGAAAAAAAATTGTCTTGTTGCCACTTTAAAAATGTACCAAAAATAAGTAAACGATGCAGTTGTGCCCTTTCCTCTTCATCCTCTTCTAAAAAATAGATTGCTTTTCTCTGCTTTTACAGAGCTACTCCAGTCAGGGCAGAGGCAGCAGCGGTGGCGGAGGAGGAGGAGGAGGGGGTGGAGGAGCTGGGGATGAAGACTACGAGATCCCCCCCATCACACCCCCGAACCACCCTGACCCTTCTTTGCTCCATCTCATGGAGCACGAGTCAGGTTACCCCTTTCACTCCCTGCCGCACAATGGCTTGCTCAACACCTACCCCTACCCCGAGCTGCCCGCGCTCATGATGTCCAACATGCTGGGTCAGGACACTCACCTCCTCTCTGGGCCTATGCACTCGGTGAGTACATCTTTTTTTTTTCCTTTTTTTTTGTCCACCTCTTTTTAGCTGTGACCCTTTCTGCTCATGCAAGTCAAGCGTTGTGCTAGGCTATTAGTCTTTTTGGTCAGAGGGTTGGAAGTTAGCCAGCAAGTGAGCATGGAGAATATTTTTTCTGAAGGTTTTACATGTTCTTGTTATGAAAGGTTCATGCCTTTTAAGATCTTGTGATATAAACTTCTATAAAATAGCCTACTCTTATGTGTGATGCTCTCTTTTTTTATAATAGGAAGGCATTCTTCTATTAGAGTTATAATTAACTTGGTTTGAGGCCAAGGAAGCAGCGCTGAAGTCTGAGCAAGGCCAAAGTCTAAGCATAAATACAGAGAGCTGCTGCGTCTTTAACACCCAGACCAGTGCGGCAGAACTTCTTTAATATCTACACGGCTGTGGAAGTCAAAGATTTCACTGCCTTAAAATGAGCCAAGAAGGGAGCAAGAAACTCACTGGTGTGCATTTTCATTCGTAACAATCAGCAAAGCAAAAAAAAAAGGAACGGGGTGAGGACGAGTGGGTGGGGAGGGGGGGTATCCCCTTTCAGCTACTTTTTCATTCCAAACGGCCGCTGAGGACCTCCATTCGTCCCTTCAGTTAAAGCGACTTTCTCTTGTGTTAAACATGCTTCAGACTGAACATGTAAACACCCCCGGCGAACACATTCAAATGCTTTAATCATAGGATCGAATCAAATGAATTATAGATGGCCCGTGTGGTGAATTATTCAGCGTTATATACTTTCATCTGACATAAATATTACTTTTTTTTTTCTTTCTGTGGCCTCCATCATGAATATTTATGCTTTAATGTGAGCATCCGTGGCATTTATCCCCCGTTAATCAGGTCTTATGTGATTTTCAGAATCAAACTGCATAAGATGCAGACTCTATTTTTTCCGTGGGTGGTAGCTGAGGCCTCCATTAAAGCCGGTCTCCAGGATTAGGTCACAATCCACTGACTACTTTGCTGAATGCGGTTGGTGCTGGAGGACGATGCCGTTGACTGGAACATCTGTCTGCTTTTTAGTGTCAGCGAATGGTCAAAGTGTTGATTGAGCTTTTGATATGAGAACGTGTGCATGTGTCCAGCTTATTTAAAGTTTACACCTGTGTGACATCCATGCACAAATGTGTACCATAAAGCCCCCCCCCCTTTCTTTGGCCATTTTAGAAGCAAACAAAGAGGTAGTACCTGCCTCTTAAACAGCTTTTGTTTCACCTTTGCAATTATTTATTTTCAAATAGCCCTTCAGGGTAATGTTCCATTTTCTTATTTCACACCCCCTTTTCTCATAAATGAACCGTCATTGTAATAAATCACTGCACAAACAGAGACTTGCACACACTGTGAAAGGTCCAGAGATTTATGTAACACATTCATGTTTCCCACTTCCACATTTTAGTACTACTCTAGCAGAGGCTGGCTAATAATAGCTGCTATTAATATTTCTTGTTGCCTAGCAACCCCAGCAAGTAATAGCTTACTCTGGAAAAATAGATGACCGATAAGGAAGAAGGAGGAGGGGAGGGGTGGTGGTGGTGGGGTTGGACTGGGGGGGTGGGAGGGGGGGATTCAATTCATTTATTATCTCCTGGGACAAGAGGAGCTTATTTCTGAGGCTGAGGAATAGGAAAGTAGGCTGTATATGAGAAATATTTTAACGCAATTGGAGATGACGTTATTTTCATTTTGCTTCCATTAGGGATGTTTCATTTGATGTTTCCCCAGCAAAGTCAATTAACCTTAATTTCATACTGATAAAGGTATAATAAGGAAGATTGAATTTATGTCTGCTGCATGCTTAAAGAATAATAAGGGTGGATGGAAATAAGCTCTCGGTGTAACTAGGGGCAGCAATGAAGAGACAAGCCTTTACCTTTGTTGCATTATATTGACAAAAGCCTTACAATAAACTCACAAAATTGGAGGAGATAACTGGAAAACCAAAACGCTAATCATTCAACAGTGTTCTTTCACCGCCGCCGAAGAAGCAAATAAAAAGTCGACAGCATTACCTTAAGGATACGCTTCTCTTCAATAACAGCTATCCTTCACTGCACATTTAAAACCTCCTACAAGTACAAGCTCAGCTGGAGCAACAGATACGCTTCATCTCGAGGGATGTTGTTGCTGTTTTTTGTACAACATTTAGCCTAAGGCTAAAGCTCTGTAAACTTCTCACTGCTTTGGGATTCTCTTTTTCAGCTCACATCGATCCTACAGCAAACAGAGTTAAATCATTACAGGATTGAGAGCAGTGGATTGACCATCACTGTGCTGCATGGGCACAAACAGTAATTTTGCATCAGTTTGTGTCCTTGTAGCTGTAGTCTGTATTAATAATCTTGAGATTTCTGACCTGGTGGAAGTCATTTCTCTTCAAAAGCCTTGTTTTTTTTGTTTTCTGCTAAATATAGTCGGACAAATTTTTCTTTTCCATCTAATTGTGATTCTATAGGCAGCTGAAGTATTAGCTGGTGAATCAAAGAGATGTGTAGTGGATGGGGGGGGGGGGTGTCAAATACATGCATTGAATGTTAGGCAGATTTCAGAGCTTGCGTGTGTGATGCATTGATGTATGTTTTTTTTTCTATTTTTATTTTCATCTGTCAAATCCACCACTTAGTTCAGATACAGAAGTTGATCCTTTCTGCTGCGGTTGTGTGTTGTTCATCATGGCAGTTCTCAACTGCCAGTTTTGATCCATTTCTTAGACTTAAAATTACACCTTTTACAGGAACCCTAACAAGCAGAAGCATCAACACCGCTGTTCGAAAAGACAGAGCTGTCTATCAGCAAAGCTCCTACATTCTCAAAACTCCTCCTCACACCGCTGACCTAGTCTGTCAGCTTCTCTGAACCGAGCCACGTCTTGGATGACTGAATACTGTGAAATGTAACATGCTGTCGTGTGAATGCTCATTGCTGAGGGAGAATCCCTGTCTCATCCTCGGCTGCCAGAATTTCTGCCATCGCTGGTGCTTGGGAAAGAGGTGGCACCCAGGGGTCTCATGTTCAACAAGCGCCACTGATCATTCAAGTCTGGCTGATGGCACAGTGGTAGTGGTGGGGGGTTGCAGGCAAGGTCAGCCTCTTTGAAAAATATAAAGGAGGAGGAACCCTCACTGGGAGGCAGTAATGAGAGGTCGAGGAGGAGTTTGTACAGCGGCCCCAACTTGGAGCCTTGAGGGGGGGGCCCTGTGTTTAAATATTCAAACAGTGCATGAGGCCCTGTCTCATTACAAGTGTAATGAGGCTGGTTAGAGAGGAGGAAAACCCCTGCCACCAAAAACCAGCTGCCAATTCTGCAAGTTTATGTCACAATTTATGTCCAATCAGATGACTGCAATGCATGCAGTATTTACTCTCATTTGACCTCTTGTTCAAATGTAAATATCGATTTGTAGAGCCTTAATTTAAAAAAACAAACAAAAAACGGCTTTCACTTGAATGCAGTAGTAGGTGTCTGTACATGTACACCAGTCCCCACATAAGTACAATGTGTTTGCACCCTGGTGCTATTTATGCAGCATGTGGGTGCTTAGTATAAGTGTGGTGACCATATACATGGGTGTGTATATATAGATGTGTGCGCGTGTGTGTGTGTGTGTGTGTGTAGCCTTTGTTTTCACAAACAGTAGAAGAGTAAGCTACGAGTTTTTTTGGCTTGACTTAATTTGACTTTCTTTAATCTGGAAAAATACATTTATTTGCATCGCTTGGCATTTGGGACATAGATGGCCACGGAAAAGGGCACAACTGTTTTAAAGCAGTGACATAAAAACTGTATTGACAGCTGTGGTCATCTGCAGCACATGGATGCAAGATAGAACGATCGAGCTATCACAGAGCTCAGAGTAAGTTCATCAACAATGTATGTAAAGCCTGTTAGAGATATTTAAGCTGAGAAATGAAAGGGTGGAGCTGGTGAGTATGCAGAGAGATGCATGCTAATATAGTATAATGTGTTGGTTGAGCACTTTTAGTTGAAAATAAATCAGTGACCCAACATGCCAATATTTTCTTTGCCTGTTATTTAACCAGATTAATTTATCTAAAGCATTTGCTGAAAATTGTTGGATTTGAAATCGCACGCTCGGTGAAGCTGGAGGGTTTTTTTTTTTCTTTTTAAATTGAAACAGCCATCTTTTTCCCAGTGTAGGTTTTTAAGACATATCTCATATGACCTGCTTGCTCTGCTGCCTTTCACTGGGATAGATATGACATCTTGGTGACGTTCCCAGATAAATCACTTTTGTAACAGTAGAAATATTTTCTGTTGTGGCTTTCTATTTCACAAAAAAAAAAAAAAAAAAAAAAAAAGCAAAATGAGAAGAAAACCAAAACACGTGTAAAAAAAGAGA
>VUQK01016264.1:74568-87620 GCA_015106715.1 Bujurquina vittata
AATTTCAAAAAAAAAAAAAAAAAGACAGATGCCCTTCAGTGCTACACTCCACAACAGGGGTGAACAATGTGTCTTGTAGCTGTCAAAAGAAATGACGGCAAGATAATTGCTGGGGCATTCCCGTTTCGTTTAAAGTGAGACAAATGGGCTTCAAAATAGAATCGTGCTTTTAAAAAGTAAAGCTTTGTTTTGCGCAGCTTATTATGCAGGGTTCGAAAATGAAGTAATGAAGACGGGCATTAAGGGATTGAGCTTTAAAAACAAATGCACATTCATTGTGGTTCATGAATATTCATGCCGCTAATTCAAATAACCTTAGGCAACTGTTACAACTAATGAATATTTAAAACAGCTTGGTCACAGAGATTTGAACACTGCATTATATCTGACTTTCTAGGATCATCGTGTACAAGAGTAAACAATTAGTAATAGCAAAAACAGATTTCTGTGGTGATCTAAATACATCTGGAAAACATTCCCGCGCTGTCACATTAGTTACAGGCCACTGGAGAGCGCGATGCCATGCAACGGTGTGAAAAATTGTAAATAATCATAATAATTGCTGAAATGATTAGTTGATTAATCAAAGAGTGTAATCAGCAAATTATTAACTGGAAAAATTATAAAATTTCAAATCATTTAGCATGAAATGCTGCAAAGGTGAGATTTTCCCTGTTTGTGTGTGTAAACTGGATAGAATCCTGTCATTGACCGACTTAGAGATCAATCGAACTATAAGTCGGTCAAAGATCCAGTCTGGAGAAAAAAGGCCGTTTATACTGATATTTAGACATGTGTCATAAAGAGAGAAAATTCTGTGTAGTTCGGCATCTAATCATAACAGAAACAAAAACAAGCAGAAACCTTTCAAGCCGGCTCAGTCAGGAAGGCGGGGTAGCAGAACAGAAAAAAAAACGCAGCACCTGGCAAAGCGGGGCCCTCGAGCAACCCGAGGGTTGACTAAACATGTTTATGTTTACCGCTCTGCTAATAAAACAAACAAAAACAGCCTGGTGCACTTACATGTTGCAAGTCAGAGAATCCCATTCCGGCCACTTAAAAGAGGGCCTCGCCTGCTTGCTATGCGGGATCAGTGTGGTGACTCGTCCTCTTTGCCACCACCGCAACGCTAATTAGGCCCACCACAAAGCCAGCCTGTGGGGATAATGTCCCATTATTAGAGTCATTTGTTTCAATTAACCGCTCTGTGATTCTACAATAGCACTGTGCAGCCCAGCGCAAAGAAGCCATTACTCTCGCCCAGGGAACCAATGAGGTCTGGGACGGGAGTGTTTGTAAGAAGGTTACGGATACCTGCTACTGCCAGCAGTTGTGCTGTTGTGCTCCACCATTTAGTCTGGTCTCTGATGAGCTGTTTTAACCCTGGGAGAGTGGAAGAGCTCCTTATTCAGATCTTTTCTAGAGCTTTTAAAGGCTGTTAGTGATTGCGTTGCTTCTGAAAACATGTGATTTTTTTGTTTCTGTGCATTTGACTGAGAACTGATTGAAGATTTGTTGAAGGATTGTTGACTTAAGCATAAACCGCTGAAAACTATAGGCTGTTCACGTACCCTTTTACAAACTGAGAGCTTTGTGGTTGACTGAATTACTATTCTGCTACTGTATACTTATGGCCCTCAAGTCATTTTTAGACTGCAATCAAGTTACTTTCTGAGCACGAGGCTCCCTTTTCTTTCCAGTTCATGCATTACTCTTGTTAGTCTTGTTACTTTTGTAAATTCAAAGATTGCACTCGTGCATTTTAATTCCATCAGTGGACAAAGAAAGCAGATTGCTTTGATAATTCCCTACTGCTCTAAATGGAAATTGTGAAATGACAATTAGTCTGGTGCCTTTGCGGCCACTGAAAAGCAATCCTTGATAAAAGCTGCTCATGCACTTGTATAGTGCCTGTTTGTTGGTCACAGCTGGAGGCTACCACTTGCAGGTTGCATCGAGAGATTATGACAGAGATTATGATTGTGATTTCTGGCTCATGTAAGAGGCATAACTTTGAGAAACTGTTTGTGCAAATGGCTTTGATAACCATTTTAAAATGATTCTTCAAGCAGCTAAACCAGGTGAATTATGTCTACAAAAATTAACTCATTCCTTGCAACAACACTCTGTTCTTGTCATTTGCATAGTATATATATATATATAAATATATATATATATATATATGTACTTTTTTTTGATCACCCAGCTGCTTTTCTGAAAAACACCTCAGTGTTTTTGTGCATTAAACAGCGGAAGTACAAAGACGCTTATCAACTCCAAATCCTTCCAAATACAATGTTTTAGAGCACTTTTCAGTCCTTTCAGCGCTAGATAATGGAAACTTCGATTGATACCAAGAGGTTGCTGCCCTGTGATGCCTCTGTTGCCAGGCTCTCTCATTGGCTTTCTCCCCCCGCTGCGCAGATGTTTACAAAGAGACATCACCAGCTCACATTAAAGGGTTCAAGTTGTCCCCTCAGGCTGTTGCTATGGAAATAACCCTGCTATGGTCGCTCATTCATGTTTGATTAATTGTTTTTTCCTTTCTGTGCTGTTGCCTCTACAAAGACCTCATCATGGGAACATATCATCTTGAAAACAAACAATAGGAAAAGATGAATATGTTCAGATCTGCTCTGTTTGGATTTTCAGATACACTCTCTTCCTGCTTTGACATTTTGCGGATGTTATGTGGTGATAAAAGTCGAGAAACTGCATTAGCGTTGTATTAATATTGATAAAGCCTCGCTTGTGAAACCATACAGTTATAAAGATATGTTTTTTATTTCGTTCCCCAGACTTACCTGGACAGAAGATAAGCTTCTTCTTTTTTCTTTTCTTTTTTTTTGCCTTTTTCTCCTCTTAAATTGCACTGTGTAGCGCAGAGCTACAGCAACCCACTGGGGCCAATTAGGATGCCAGCAGAGCCAGGAAGTGCATAGCAGATGCTTTTGCCACTATTTATTAAAATCCAATCTGCGGGGGCCCCTCCAACAGCTCGTTAAACTACCGTTAATCTAATTAGCTCTCACTTGCCACTGTTTTCACCACATTACCAAATACAAGGGCCTCAACTTTGCAATTTAGGCTGATTAAGTAGGTCCAGTGCTGTTAGGCAAAGCTTGCAGGGAGGAGCTCCTCAGAGCTGTCAGTCATTTTCCAGAGTCAGATAAATCATGCAGCTTAGTTCAGCAATGGCTTTGGATTTAAAGTATCAGCAATACGAATGTTAGTTGAAATCAAATCCACCTTGCTGCTCAAAACTATAGAAGTACTCTCATCATAACGAGCCTGTATATTTGTAATGGCACGGTACCAAAACTGGATACAAATTCCATAATGGCCTCTTTATGGATCAGGTCTATATGATTCTACTAACATCCTTTCATGTTTTTTAGATCATGATCACGAATCGGCACTTCCGGTTCATTATTGTCTAGGCCGGGCTGTATTTTTATTTGATGAGTGCTGCTCTCTGGACGAGTGCCTGGTTCCACTCAGAGATCTGTGCAGCGGCTTTGACATGCAGTCCTGCTCATTGCTTACAGATGGGCAGCTTGACATGGAGCTGTAATTGCTTCCAGACGAGGAGGGCACTGCATGTATTTTAAGACATATTTTAACCTATCAAGTCTTTGTCGTGCTGTAGATCTGGGGAATACGCAAAGACTTGCACAGAATTAGTAGCAGACGAAGTATTTGTGTTAACTTGTATTCACAGTTGACGATGACATGGTGTGTGTTATTCAACCTATCAAAATATTAACAACAACAACAACAAAAAAAACAACCTAAGTTAACGATCATCTTGAATTTTGGATTCCATTCCTGGTATTTACAGGCCGTTTTCGTTTAGAGAGGACTGAACCATTCAGATGTGTTTACGTTCTCAACTTGCCTGCCAACATTTTGTAAGGCAGCAGTCCTGACCGCATCACACACAGGTGCGCTTTCAAGTGCTAGTTGAAAATCAAATCTAAATAAGTGCATGTTATATTAAAAAAAAGGACATGTAAGTACACACGATCCCTGCTAAATTACAGAAACTTAACAAAGACTGGCTCACTTTTTATCAAACCCTCCCCAAATTTAAAGTCAAGAAAAGAGGACCTACATATGTTATCATGCATTTCTCTGCAAAGCTTTATGCACTTAATGAGTCAGTTCTCAAACTGAATGCTGTTACAGATGTTTGGCACAATAGATATGTGTACTTCTACACAACTTATAAGAGTCCACTTTTGCCTTATTGCCCTGAGTTCCAGCTTGTGGTGAAGATTACAGAAAAAAAAATTATATATAGCATCTTGAAATCGCATTATTCTCACTGCTGCTGCTTTAACTGTGACAATTTATCTATTTATTAACCCAGAAAGGCTTAGTGTCTGCACCAGCCACACTAAGCTGTGCTTCTCTCCACTGCGCTAGCATGGAGACGTCCGTGTTTGTTTTGTTGAAAGATGTATCGCACCGTAGTCCATTTTTTACTATTAAATTTCTTTCAGTGTTTATTAAATTTAAGACGGTAGTTATTAACTGTTTGGTCCAGTGAGTGCTTGCGTGTAAAAGTGGCCTTTTTGTTGTAATGAACCCACAATGAGAATTAGCCACACATTCTCCTTCCATCAGGTCTAAGATCCATATTTCTTTAAAATCTATTCTGGCCCCTCATGTTTGGGTTTTGGTTCACTCTTGCTGCTCTCATTCTTTTGAGCCACAACAGGCAGGTGTTTTTCAAAACAAAGGAGCAAAAAAAAGAAAGAAAAAAAAGTACATTTCCTACACAAAACCAAAAGCCACGTATTCAAGATCAGCCAAAAAAGAGGCAGATAGCAGCTGGCGAAGAGCCGGACTGAGAGAAAAGCGAGGAAATATTGGATTCATATTCATCAGGTGGACGTTAAAGTTGCACCAATAATGAATAATGTTGCTGCACCGCATTTCCTGTATGAGTGAAGAGCAAAGTGCAAACCGCTGGGTTTACAGTTTGTGTCCGCTGCCCCCGTGTGATCAAAAAAAAAAAAAAATCAGTTAGTGCAGGTCCAAGAATGAACAGTTCTGTTTAATCTACTATTACTCTGCAATCACCACTTTGAACAAGAGTTGCCAACAGGTTACATAAATTGCATCTGCAATCACTTCATCATTTGCTCCCTCCCTGTGTGAGAAAAACTCAGCAGTTGATTGTAAAGTGAAAAGAGAATCGGGATTGCAGACATTTATATATCACCATTTTGCATCATGAGTGGCAAGTGTAGAGTATAAGTGTTGGAGAAGTGTAAAAAAAAAAGAAAATGCAAGAGAAAGTAGTGCACGCATCAGGTATGTTGCATCTTTTTTTCATTGTGGGAATTTTTGATGCAAATGAAGACGAATGGAAATCTGAATAGCTCATTTTCAGCTTTCCATTAAACGGCCACATCCACAGTTTTTGCTTCTTCTGGCACTTCTTTTCTCTTTAAAAGTATACT
Organism: Bujurquina vittata; assembly: GCA_015106715.1. NCBI lineage: Eukaryota > Metazoa > Chordata > Actinopteri > Cichliformes > Cichlidae > Bujurquina > Bujurquina vittata. The sequence goes on from VUQK01016264.1 coordinate 80,040, forward strand.
TTAAAGAGTTCCTCCTTAACATAATGTTAAGGCATTGAACAGTTTCGGGAAACAATGTCAGATGATTTGTTATTGAGAAGTTAGCTTTGTTAAATCTGCTTTTTCAGTCCTTGGCCAAAGCTTATTTCACTTCCAGCTTTAGGTTGATGTTCTTAAACTGCAGATTTAAGAACCCTCTCATAGTCTGTTGCTCATTCTCCAGGCCACTGCACACTCAGGCAGAATTTGCCTGCATTAAAAAAAAGCATGTAAAAATAGGGTTTAATCTTCTTTTTTTCCTTTTTTTTTTGGTGCTTTCACAAAACTGCGTAGCTCAAACTGTGTAACACACTGTGTGTCTGTGTGTGTGTGTCTGTGTGTGTTTGTTAAACAATACGTGTAGACTTTGGAAGTGGATGCATTCATTTTGATGTAGTGTTGTGCGCAGTATTTGCTTTTGTATAACAGTCATCGCTGTAAAGAGAAAGGATATGCATCACCTCAGAGTGGTTCCTGTTTGTTTTTATGGCCTTTTCAAAGCTGATACATTATGCAGCACTCTCCACTTTGCTATTCACTGTATATGATAATGACTATGATAAGAAGACTGTGATTGGAGAAAGACTTTTATACTCTCTCATACTATTATCGGGTTTTATTGTCTAATTTTCATGTCTCTTAAGCTCTGTCAGTCACTGTGTGCGCACAGTCCTTGTTGTGAGTCCTCTTTTTTCTATATCTTTCCACTCCTTCTGCTTTTATCTGTTTTCTTTAGATCAACTCTCTTTTCTTTGCATCTTGCTTTCCTCACTCTTCTCCAACTCCACCCCACCTCTCTCTTCTCTCTTTCCTCTCTCTTCTCTCTCGCTCTCACTCTCTCTCTCTTTGCTGTTTTGATAGTGACGCAGTTACCAGGCTGTCAATTCTAATCTTGTCTTGCCAGTGCAGTGCTGTCCATTCAGAATTACAGCTACCCCTCCTTTTCCTTATCTCTCTCTCTCTTCACCTACCACCCCTTCCATCGCTCTCTCTCTCGCTCGCTATCTCACTCACTCTCAGACAACAGAAATGCTGATGGGACGAGCAAGCTAAGGCTGACTCTATAGTTCAATCTTTTGCCGGTAAACTAGAAAGCTGTGTTGAAAATAAATTTAGACTGCTGCTCTGTGCAGGACACGATGGTCTTACCTAGTGACAGCTGTGTGCTGTTTCTGGCAGACCCCTAATTGCAGCCTTTAAAAGCTTTTTTGTTAATATTAGTGTAAGTCGGCTCTATAAATGGGTATTGTGTCCTATTGTGTGGAGAAAACTGGCAGGCAATTACTTCACTTTAGAAAATATTATCAATAAATGCCCTCATTGGCCACTCTTTTAGGTACATCCTTTGGGTTGGACCTCCGTTTAAGAACTACCTTTATTCTTTATTCCAAAGGTGCTCTATTAGATTGAGATCTGGTGGCTGTGGGGGCCATTTGAGTACAGTGAAATAATTTGTTATGTACAAGAAACTAGTTTTGTGACATTGTATGTTATCTTGTTGCAAGCAGCCATCAGGGGGTGGGTATGCTGTGGCTGGGGTATTTAAATGATGCTCAGTTGGAACTAAGGATCCCAAATCTTGCTGAGAAAATATCCTCTACACCACTACCAACCTGAACTGTTGATACGAAGCAGGATGGATTCATGCTTTCATGTCGTTTATGCCACATTGTGACCATGTCATCTGAATGCTGCAGCAGAAAGCGAGACTCATCAGACCCGCTGATGTTTTCCAAATCATCTGTTGTTCGGTCTTCTGCCGCTGCAGGTCATCTGCTTCAAGGTTTGCTGTGTTGTAGATACAGAGATGCTCTTCTGCATGTCTTGATTGTAATGAGTGGCCATTTGAGCTACTGTTGCTTTGCTATCAGCTTGAAGCAATCTGGCCTTTATCCTCTTATATCAATAAAGCCCACTGGATATTTTCTCTTTTTTGGACAATTCTCTGTAAACCATAGAGATGGTTGTGCAGGAAAATCCCAGTAGATTAGCAGTTTCGTTAGCCTAGTAGCATAATTACCTAAGTCATATTTTTGCCAAAATTGAGATATCTATCTAAATGAATCTACACTGTTAGCACAGTAGAATTAGGTAGGTATCTCAAAATATGCCAAAATATGACTATAGATATATAGATATAGATATAACATCTTTATGTTGTTATCTTTAGCACAATAACACTGGTGCAAGACAATTAACAAATATCAGTCAGCTTCAAATATGAAGCTGTTATGTCGAGATCTAGTGTATGCAGATATAAAGGAGTTTCAAGTCTTGCCATTTTGCATGTAGAGAAGTCCATCTCACAAGAGCACAAGATAGTGATCGTCTCAGTGACAGTATCAGAAAATAGACCAGAATGCAATGGAGCCACAAGATGTTGCATTATGAATCAGGGATGTGACTGTCTCTTTCTCTCAACTGACAATAGCAGCTGTCATAATCATTACTGTTCTCCGTACCTGCACGAGAGAACCTGAGAAAATAAGCTTGATATTGTGTAGTGGCTGTGTGGTGGGTAAGTGTTTATCCACCATCAATAATTTGTAATCCCAGCAAGTAAAACTACTTGTGATCACTTTGTTTGTTGTCTTAGATCTGTAGTTCTACAGAAGACAGTGCCTCCTAATGCTCTACTAAAGATCTTTTTTTTTTTAAATAAAGTAAAAGCTATGGAGTTTTCTCTTAATACATGTTTGGGGCACGAGTGTGACGACCACACAGTTTGCATTAAAAAAATGTTTATTAAGCAGGCAAAATCACAGGCCAGTGGGGTGAGTTTAATATTCTAATGCAAAGTGTTTCTCAGTATTTTGTTAAAGAAGAAAAATTGGCTTTTTTGTGGAGTTTACACGTAGTTGTGTTGTGTGTTTTTTTTTTTAAATGTAATCTCAGAAATGAAGGAAACCACTTTCGGAATTAGATTTAGATGAAACATGCTGAAAGAAGATGAGAACAAATTAATCATCTAAGAGGGAAATTTTTCTTTCCGTTTATTTTTCTGAAATAAAAGTATTAATACTGTGCAGAGCGAGCAGTTTTCACTTACTGTTGTCCTTTTAGAAGTGTGTGAGCCATCTTTATTAATCTTTCAGATTCGCTGTCAGCATTCTACTGTACATACTTGAGCTGAGAACATGAATCTCATATTATAAGATGTGGAAATAAAGAAAGAAATGAAAGACTACGCCCTTTATTCTCCTGGTTGATTGCATTCTGCTGTGAGCTGTTGTGTGTCATCACTCTTTCCTCCGTATGAATACATGTGAATTTTCCTGGCGATTATTTAGCCCTCTTTCTTCTTCTTTTTTTCTATTTTGTCATTCCATTAGCTCTACCTTCAGTTTATTCTGTTTTCACTTCAAAGGCTTGGGTGGAACAGATGTCGTTCCAAATGCCTGTCTTCTGCCTCATTGCCTAAAAGTGAGGGATGATTATTTTTTAATGAAACCACACACACTCGCACAAAAAAATGAATATTACCTGTAAGCTGTGAAATAGACAAGCAATACTTTCACATCATCCTGAACAGGAACATTCATTCATTTCACACCAGAAAGGCCATTTTGAAGTTTTCTTTAGCTGCCAAATGTGCTCCTGGACCTTGAATTTTGATTAGTTAATTTCATGCTGTGTGGAATACAGTGTGTTGTTTGGCAAGTGCCTTGTTAAAACAATGCAATTTTCAAAGGCGGCCGTCTCCTGTTTTCCAATCGACGGTGAAAGGGGAAAACATGGTCGTCGCTTAATCTTGTGATAAGTATGCATTAGATGGAAATGAACGTTTTTAAATGTCCTCAAGTTGCTGTTTGATGCTCACGCAGGGACAAATCTTTTTTCATGGTTGGCGTGCCCCTCTGCTGAGTTTTACCACTGAAACCCCTGGATCAGTGGATTATGAGAGCAAACATTCAAAGATGGTTAGGATTTTGAAAATGCAACATGATGAAACAGGAACTTGGCCTTGGAGATGATGTATGTTTGCCAAAATAGAGAAGAATTCGCTGTCACTTCCCTCAGAGCTCTTAACAACATTTGAGTAACTCTCCGTAACCCCATAACCATGAAGAGTGCACATAAACATCCTTCATTTGACTTAATACCGATGTATATCATCTTATATTCCACAAGTCATTATTTCTATGATATGGATGGAAATTAGATTGGGATTTTTTTTCCTGCCTTTATAGCAACCAGGAAATCAGGTTAACTGATGTTCCACTGGTACTAATGGCAACATCAAGCCATCACTTTTTCTTCACCATCTCTCTCTCGCGCTCTCTCTCTCCCTTCTCTGTTCATCTCCGTAAAGAAGGCAATTTCCATATAGAATCACATCCAGCATCAGGTGACCTGGATTTGACTCCCAGTCAAAGCTCTGCATGGAAAATGAAAATGTATTCATGTGTATTGGATCAAGTACATCACACAGATGTGAACAGTTTTGCCTCCTGAAAATGTAGAGAGATTGCAGTATTATTGTTGACAAATTGAGTATGTTGAAAATTCCCCCTCTACTGGTTTTCTCAAAACATTCTCTTATTTCTGGTGTACTTGAAGGAAGCAAAAACAAAAAAAGGGGAAAAATATGTAAATATTAAATATTCCTTAATTCAGCCTTTATTAATTTTAGCAGCTAGTAATATTTTGCCAACTTGACCGACTTTGCTTACTAGGTTACTCTGCCTGTAACCCAGTCCAGTATCCTGCTCACCACGTTTGGTGTGCAGCATCCTAAAGGCACCACAAAGTCAAGAGGTCAAGTTCAGTGAGTCAGATTTAGCAGAGGCGAAGTTGTCTGTGCCTTTCTCCACCTGTCAAAGTGGCCACAACAGACCCAAAAGATTCAAGGTGCATGGAACTGTAACCCCAACCTAAGTCTCACATGGTTTTGGACTGTGGAAGGAGCATGGATTACCCAGGGAGAACATGCAAACGCCCCAGCTGGCCAGTGCTGAAATTCAATGCAATGTTCTCTAAAATTTTACAAAATTGTATGTGTTTGTGCATAACCTACATATACAATACATAATGCCTTGGAAAAACTGGAGTATCCAGCCAATGCATCATGCACATAAAACTTCTTTCTGTAGTAGCGGCAGCAAAAACGTTATTATGAAGTGATTTATGACCAACGGTTTCTTTGTCTCCCCATCCATTTTTCTGTCTTCAGATAAGCAGTGAGAAGCGATCCTCAGCAGAAATGATGAAGCCCAAACCCAAACCTCAAAAGAAGAAAAAGAAGAAGGATCCCAATGAGCCACAGAAACCCGTGTCCGCATATGCGCTCTTCTTCAGAGACACCCAAGCAGCCATCAAGGGCCAAAACCCGAATGCTACCTTTGGGGACGTGTCCAAGATTGTGGCCTCCATGTGGGACAGCCTAGGCGAAGAACAGAAGCAGGTAAAAATTATTCTGTGTAGGTGTGGCAGGTCTGAAACAATGTGTAGGAACCAAAATATACTTTCCAAATGAGAACATGCACAATGTGCAATGACACAAACGCACATACAGATTTTGATTGTGGTCGCACCAGTAGATGGCGCGTGTGCTGCAGCAGGCGGGCAGCCTTTCGTTGGCATTATCTGCCGTGTAATTACCAGAACATTGCTGTGAGATACAGCTCACCTTAATGAGCTAGTTCTTCTCTTTCCAAAGATAATCCATCCGTTTATCCCCACTCCCCTGGCTCTCATTAAAATGATTTTCTTTCTAAATTTAATTCTACCAAAGGGAAGGAAACGGAGGGAGGGGGAGTATTCTCTGCAACAATAGCCATAAAACAGTCTGAGACTAACAAAGTGGGACATTTTATGGGCAGGAAATGGTCAGTATGGGAAAAATATAAACATGCCTGGGGAGATTTAAAGAGTCTAGGACTGATATGTTGTGCAGGAGGTAAGTACACACATACTCACATGGTAGTGCACCTCTGAAAAAGCAAACAATCATATATGAATGCAGTTCTACTGTTAACTATCAAAGGCATCTTCCTTAGCAGTGTAGTGTCCATCAAAATTAAAAAAAAAAAAAGGGATTTCCAGAAATAAAACTCATCTTTGCCAAAGCAAAACTCCCACAAAGCTCTAGGCCAAGGTAGTGTCCCGTTTCCTCTGTCCCACTAGCTTCCTCAGTATTCATCTTTATTGGCCCTCTGACAAGCTGGAATGTGTGAAGTTCTCATTTCCACTCTCTTTATTTATATCTCTCGCCTGCTATTTTGATCCTGCCTAGAATACAGAATTAGTGATCCCCCTCCACTATTGACTCATCCTTGGATTGAGCTGAAGGGCATCTTGGCTATCCAGGAGGAGCAATCTATTGTTTGTTTGTTTTTTCTGTTTAACATGATCTCCCGTTCCAGTTCAGCAGTAATAGGTAGTAAATTATAATAATGACAGACTTATAGGGTGGACATCACTTCACTTTTCATCGGTTTTCAACTGCAAGAGAAGTCAGAGTTGTTAATTAATTAGGATGTTTTTCTTGGATTACCAAGGTGTGATTTTAAGAAAGGATGTAAAAGAGTGTTCCTTAATGCTCCTATATAGTTTCTAAATGGCTCATTGCTTCAGCAGTGCACACAAAAAGTGGCTTGTTTTCAGAAAACTTTTAAGATTGTTAAAGATTCAGGCCCTTTGCTAAATGAACAAAGGTTTTGTGGGAAAACATTTAGAAAAGTGTCATTTTGATATGAGTAAATGTGTTCATTTCAGCCCTGGTATTGCAAAAAAGTACAATATATAAACACATTTTTTCCTACCAAGGATATTTTTTCTATCTTTCCTTTTTGTTTTGCATAATAGACATAATTTTGCCTCATGGCCCTTATAGTTAATAGCCCCATTTTCCATCATTGTGTTGCATCCTACACAGACACTCAACTAACTCTATATATATATATATATATATATATATGTGTGTGTGTGTGTACACCTGTGCAGAAGAAGCACACATGTGGAAGTCCATATCCACTCATGAACTCAGATTCTTCATGCAAACACACTTCAGTTCATCGAAAACACAGCAGCAGGGAGTTGTATGACATCAGAGGTTTGTACATCCTTCTGACAATATGAAAGGCAGTTTCAAACAAAACTCACATCATAATGTGCCAAATGACAACAACCATTCTGGTTTATCACTAATGTACTGATAGTGTTATTGTGGAGCTAAAGGGACAGAGAGAGAGAAGTTCCAGTTCATTTCTCTAGGTGGATTGGAATGGAAATGATGTGTCGCTACAATAGAGAGAGACACATTGAGATGAGGGAGTATTAGTGCTGTGATGAGGAAATAGAGGTGTTCTGTGCCATTGGCTCTGATGGAAAGGGAAACATTAAGCATCTTTTTTATGTGTGTGTGTGTGTGTGTGTGTGTGTGTGTGTGTGTGTGTGTGTGTGTGTGCGTGTGCGTGCATGCTCATGTGTTCAGGATGTGTTTAAGAGAGTGTTAGAGTAGCCTAAAAAAAAATCTTGTGTGTGTGTGTTTATTGACAGATGTGTGTCTGCGTGTTTATAAGCGAGTCAAACTCTGCACTCACCTGAAGCCTCTTGTAATAA
>VUQK01016266.1:0-11005 GCA_015106715.1 Bujurquina vittata
ATTGTCAGTGGAAAAATCAGCTCTGCACATATGAGACCTGATGATGATGATCTCACACACACACACACACACACACACACACACACACACAGTGAAGCCATTAATGGCTCTGTTATGTCTCTTGTTAATGCACAGAGAGGCAGAGACTGAAAGCATTACACTACCCATTTCCAACCTATTTCCTTTTCCTACTGGAAGTGGAGTATTGCTGTTGAGAAAAGGGGGTACTGGGGTCTCCCAAACCTAGCAGTGATTTGCCATTGCCGTTTTGTCGTGTATGTACATGAACTCTGTTGCTCACTGAGTCAGGAGACTGATTGGTGGCTAACAGTGAAGATTGACTGGATGTCTGGGTGACATGGGAGCAGGACCGCTGCAATAGCCTTTGTGTCTCTTGTTATCAACAGGGCTCGGCTCAAACAGATTCAGTGCACAGTACGCACATACAGGTGCACGTGACTGAAGTTACTCTGTGGGTGTGTAGAAAAGAGGCAAAAGAGTCAGACAGAGGAACCTCAAGCAGTTGTTGTGAACATGTGTGATTCTTTAGAGTATGCCAGTGAGGCAGTCATAAAACAAAAATACTGCCTTGCTGGTCAGCCTTGAGTCATGGATGGGTTTCTGGATGACTTCGCCTTGACTTTGAGAAGCCCAGGGACAAGCACAGCCATGCCCATTAGTGTATTGTTGCATGTGAGCTGAGCTTTGATCGGAGACCCTGAGAGCGCAATCAAACCATAAACCAGTGAGCCATAGCTGAGGGCATAACCGCCCAAGGCAAGGCCTGTTCTGCCAGTGCAGGTGCCCTGGTTGCTGCCAGTTTGGCACAGCGCTGCAAAAGGATCAGGGGCCAAGGAAAAGGTGAGCACTACAGTCAGACAGGGTGGATTTACTCACTGCAAAGAGGATGAGCTGAATACGACTGCAAGCAAAACTATTTGAAAAGTGGCAAAATAATTTTCACTTTTTTTTTGACCTACAGATGTGTCTTTAATTTAGTTATACTTACTGTAGCATATGGAGACAAGGGGAGGCAGCTAGCTGTTCTCTTAATGGGCCTTAATTTGCCTTCTCTGAAGCGCAATAACTGAGTGATTTCCAAGCCAATCTTTTCTAATTTTGCTTCCACTGGGCTAATTGTGTAAAAATACTTGACACCATAATGCAAAATCAAGTGATATCAATTACTGTTTTTATTTATTTATTTATTGTTTTTCTGGAAAACCTTTCTTATCTGAAAATTAGATTTCTGGCTTTTCTAATATTTTGGCAATAACATTTTTTTCAACCCCAAAGGTCCTTTTATTTTTATTCAACACATAGGTTTAAGGTACTATTTAAGGTATTGTATTGTAGATAATGGCTCAGCCCTCAGGTTAATCAATGCTTCATATGAATTACTTTGTGGCAATCTATCGTTGCCAATCTACTAATTGGTATCAAAGTGTATAATTGATCGTAATAAATTGTGACGCATGGTGAATGCACCGTTCTATTAAAACAAACCGCCTTCAATCTGGCAGGCATCATTTAGCCACTTACTCCCAACATCTAACTGCTCGTTATTGTTGCTGTGATTATTCCTGTAATGTTGTAATCACGAAGTGAGTGTTTTGGATGTAGATGCAGGTTGGATGAGGTCTTCTTTCTTTATTTTGCTCTTTAAGGATTTACAATGTGACGGCGGCTGAGATGGCCAGATCGCCGCCCATCTTTTTCAGCCTTGCTGGTTGGCTCAGGCTGGTGCTTTTGTACTAATCAGAATATAAGCAGAGAAATTATTTGCTTGTGGTCTGTTTTCCATTAATGTAGTGCACACATGCAAATGATAAACATGCAGATTTTTTTAATATAGAAATTTCCACAGTTTTTAACTCCAGGGTGGCCATTTTCTGTTTACAAGTCCTACACAGTACAGCCGTATCCACTGTGCAGTTGTGGCTGTTTATGGCTCAGTTTTATGATACCTATCTTCTAGTCTGCCTTTCCAATTAATTGAACTACTTCCCATTATAGTGGATTATCCTTCCCAATTGGGCATTTTTTTGAGCCAGGATTGTTTTTACAATGGTCGTCATTTATTCAGAGTTGCAGCAGACTTTATTTCTTTCTGCTTTTACATGGTCTATGGAAAGTACAATTAAAGCAATTACAGATGAGAAGTAACAATAGCTTCGGGCTACAGACCTGCTTTGTTGGACTTATACGGGATGTGAACCTCTGCTGAACACGATCTTAAAGCTAGGACTAATCTTTCTTTTCATTGTTTGATTAATTATCCTGCCAACATTACTGATTGACCAATTAAGAGAATAACAAATGAGCTTTTGGACTATGCAATGACTAAACGAGGTTAAGCACAGCCTCCATCAAATTTCTCCGTAATGTTTTCCCTGCTTTTTTACACAGTAGCGAGATGAGCCTGCTGTTCTGTGGTGTCTTTGGGGCATGTCGTGGGGAGCAGAATGTTAAAGGCAAAGGTCTCAGCAAATTGTTTCCTCAGCTGTGCTGCAAAGGGGACCGTTAAGGATAGGCAAGAATTTAGCCCAGTAAGAGATTTGTTGTCTTAAACTTTCTCTGTTGTGAGAGTTTTTCTTGGTTTCGGCAACAGAATGCAGTCACCTCCCGACGTTTTTCCCAAATGTGTTTAAACATGGGTTTCAGTATTGTTGCAGAATTTCATAACTGGTTGGGTATAGATGTTGTTTGAAATTGTTACCTATTTATGTTTTAAGGGCTTATATTTGATTATGTACAGTGTTCAACTCATTGACTTTATTTTAGTGAATGAAGAGAATCAGCTCTCTCTTGTGCTTCTTTCAGCTGCTTTATTCCCAGGGGGTCACCACATGTTTGATTTGTCAGATTTTTGGCAGATGCCCGTCCTGGCACAATTGCCAAGGGATTTGTGTCTCCTCCTCAGAATGGATCAGGGATCTTTTGCTCGTTAGGCAAATATGTAAATCACTACACTATGGAACCACTCATCATCTCTCCCTTGTAAACAAATGAAATGTACTTACAAGGGAAATTTTTACTCAGAGCTAGTCCTCTCATGATCGTGCTTTTCTTAAAATATATTTACTGTTGAGCATAAGCAGCATTTAAATATAATACATACTTCTAGACCTCCACAATTTGTGCATTACTATTGTTCTACTAGTATGCCCTTGGTCTACATATTGTATACATATTGAGGACTTTACAGTTACCAAATAGCATACTCTAAAAGAAAGAAGAGGTTTTTCCTTTTATGTAAACTTTGTAATCTGGTAGGCGGTGAGTAGATGACATCCTGTACCCTCATTGGGCTTTGTGCCTGCTGTACCTCAGCATATACTTTTTTAACAGCGTAACTTTATAACAGTGTTCATCCTCATACTCATCTAACATGTTTTTAAATCGTCGGAATGATACAGAGTCCAACTCCACTAAAACAAACAAACAATGCAATATGCAATATTTCTGATAGCTATGTCAGAAATGTCATTTATTAAACAGTTTTTGATGCATAAATTGTTTATAAACAGCACACTATTTTGTCCCAGGTCCTCATCCAGCAAACCTGTGGGCTGTGAGGGTGAACGCTCAGCACAGCTACGTATGCCTGTGTGCACAGTCAGCCAGCAAAATTTGCTCCCTTACTGATGCTGGCGACTTTTACATCTTTGATCTGTGGCTATAACGCCATGTGGATTGTGAATGAATAGTGTTTTCTTTTTGTTTTTTTTCTAAAGCTAGAAGGCTTTTTAATGAGAAATTTAATTGTTTTACGAATCTGCTACAAAGGACTGCTTATTTATTGGGGCCATTCATAAACCACAATGATTCAAAGTTATGTTCAAGTTAAAAATTCATTGAAAATAAACAAAGATAGATACATGAAATCATTTCTTTTTGCACATTATTCTTGAAGTGTTGAAATTTTATAAAACACAAGACTCTTGTCTGGTTTTCAGTTGCGTTGGTCTATGTGTCTGTTAGCAGGATAACTCGGAAAATTCTGACCGGATTTCGATGATGATTTCTGGAGTTGTTGGGGGGTGGAACAAGGAGCAGTTGATTACATTTTGGCAGTGATCTGGTTCACGATTTAGATCCAGGATTCTTACTCCACTGAGGGCCTTTCTTAGTTTGTCTTTCTGTACCAAAACTGATGAAACTTTGTTCAAATATTTTGTAGGGTCCCAAGAATATATGGCTTCATTTTCAAAGTCAAAGGTCGAGGTAAAAAAAAAATGTTGAAATAAAAAAAAAAATCTCTATCTCATCATTGAAGAAATATTAAAATTCATATCTTATTGAATTTGCCATCCATTGCAATGAAATTTGGTTTTCAGGTACAATTACTGTTAATAATTTGTTGTTTTTCTCTATTTTAAATTTGAGTAAATGCGACATGAACTACAAACCCTACACTGAAATTACATACACATACAGTGTGGATCTCATTTTAAAATAAAAATATAAAATCATATTTTACATTTTTAAAAAGCCAATACAATAGTTTTCTAGTCTTTATGATCTAGTCATTTATGATGGAGTCTGACAACACTGGGTGGTAGCGAAGTATTGGCACATAGAAAATTTGGGTTGGGGGAGGTATGCAATCTGCTGAGTTCCCTTCTAGTTTTTACTAGTTGTCCTCTATGATACAAGCTAGAAAAATAATAGGCTGCCCACCCAACACACAAAAGAACTAAAACTAAAGTATTCCTGCATATTTATGCAGTGAGTTATTTGTTCCGTGTATCCATCTCTTGACAGCAGTTCTGCAATTATTTATGGATCCTACATTTTAAGTGGAATGGCTATTTCAGGCAGTCCGTAGTCATGAGCTAATGAAAACAGATGGCAAACATGAAGTAGTGATTATTTATTTTATCAGGGTAAGATGTGTGTATATATATATATATAGCAAACACAGGCACAGTGAATGATTGCTGCTTTTATAATGCATGATCTCTGCTACTTCTGTTCTGCAGCGTCTGAGACGGTATCAGTGAGAACTGAGGCTGATGAATGTGTGGAATGTAAGCTGACGTCAGTGGCCCTACCGTAGCTCCAGTCACATGGCTAGGTAAACACAAGTAGCCATTTGGCCTGCTGTGTGTGGGTTGCACAAGAAGATCTAATTAAGAGCATCCAGGAACTAACTTCTTAAGTTTTGCTCTGTGTTGTTGAGTACAAAGAACCAAATCCTTAGTGTATTTATCGTGGGGTTCTTTGCGTGTTTAACCCATGGACTAACAAAGTTTTTTTTGTTTTTCTTATTGCTGTTTTCCTAGCATGTGTCAAGCTTTAGTACTGTTCCAAGTCCTGAACACAATTGCATACACTCACGCTTTTACACATCTATATGCAAACTTGGAAATGAAAACAAATTCCAGACACAGCACACGTATAGGGATATATTGCATGTTTAATGTAGTGCACTGATAAACTGACAGACGTGTTATATAAACACACAAATGATCTGCTGCCTTGTTATTACTAGACATGCAGGATATTCAGACATCATTATTTAAGCTCAATCATGTACCTGTACAAGTCTATGCTGCTGTATCCAGTTCTGCTTCTCCATCAGACCTTCAGAGGGAACTGCTGCACTTTCTACCAACATATCTGACAGTTAGCCATGAGTGTTTATCATCACACCACCCAAGAGCAATGTTAAAACCCTAATAACTTGTTAGAACTAAAGCATTTTTCACACATGCACCACACCCTAAACTTTTCTAGGTATTACCTGATCAAAGTTTATGTAACAATGCAGATGAGCGATGCACCTGTTTCAGGTACAGTATTTCCCTGCCAGCTCCAAAGTCCGGTTATACTGATTTGCACTCGTGTAAGAATATCTGCGGGTAACTGTCTGTCATATGTCCTGGCTCCTGGCTCCTGCATGCTCTAGTGGCTGACATGAATTATCTCCTGTTGTGTGCTAAATGTAAAGTCCCGACCTGATGCTCCTCACAAAAAAAAGAAGTTTAAGTTGGTAATATGTCTATTTCGTGTTTGCCTCAGTGGCAAAAAAAACCCAAATAGAATGTAAAATACTTTTTTCACAACTGGCTTCATACATACAGCCCAAACACATTTAAAGCAGGTGTCCTCCCTCAGAATGACACTTTGAAAAAAATACCTTTGCATCCTGCAAACACTCACTCTGGGTGGTCAGGTCAGAGAGCTGCTGTCACATTTCATCCGAGCTCTACTGTAACCGTACATCATGTGGCAGCTTTGCCGAAGGCAAAACCGCTGAACGGCACAGTGACAACGTACCATTACTACACTATGTGTCGTCGTTAGCACATCATACATCACATAGGCAAACAGGACAGAGAGCTTTAAGGTAGTATATATTGTTTATTGCTTGCTAAGCCTCAGTGAGCTGCAATGAGAGTGTGATCGAAGAAGATGGCTTTCTGTCACTCATGGAGCCTGCACCTTATTCCCCCAGAGGACAACCAGCATTGCCTCTGCCTTACGCCCCAGTTTGCTTTCCTCTAAGCCACGATTCCTGGATGGACATTAGCATGGTGGCTCATTTTTATGGCTACATACTTTGTCTTTAAAATAAAAAAAAAGAAGAAGACAACAACAACAAAAAAACAGTTGTACCATCACTATCCCCTCAAAACCTTTATTTGTGGAACTGGGGCTGCATGGGATTTTCATTCACAAAGCAAGCCATTTTTATTGTTTTTTATAGAAACTTGCCCGTGGGGTTGACCTGAGCCCTTACTAGGTGAACAGGCTACCTGCAAAAAAGAGGAAGCAAAGATTTATGTCCCCATACAAACACACATGCTGTTTATCTGAGACTGGCATTTACACACTTTAATGCACAGACACACACACACACACACACACACGCACACACACACACACACAGATGTTTATTTAGTACATAGGTGCTGTCCTGACTGCACGTTTATGTTTGAACACTGGTGATTTATGAAGGATGCAGCAATGTGATTTAAAGGCATTTAAAGGATTTAAAAGGCTTCAGAGGGCAATTGCTGTCTGTTGCTGAAGTCCTGTGGGAATCTTGATGTAACTGTAAATGCTGAATGCTGTAATTGTGTATGTGTGTGTGTGTGTGTGTGTTTCAGTGGTCCTGACTCTGATGAGTAAAGACAGAACACAGAATACAGGCCTTGCTGAGTCAGGCCTGTGAATAAAAGATGAAATAATGTATGCTCCGGAGGCAGAATGCATGCAAAAAATTCCTTCGTGTTTTCATAACACGCCTTTCCCTTTACTTGAATTATCTTGTAGCAATGCTTATTTTGTATTTCCAAGTTAGATAAGAGTCATTTCAAAGAGTACAGTTCCATACATTATTATTCAGCCAAAAACAACTCTATTAAGAAATTCTATGGGTTTTCTTTGGGTTTCATGTAAAGGTCAGGTCGGAATAGTTTTGTTATTCATCTGTTCATTAACTTTGAAAATCCTGCTTGACATACATCGCGTCTTCCAAAAGAAATATTGCCTCTTATTCCAGTCAGACTTATGGCTTCATAAAAAGGTTTTACAGTGGAACACTGTAACACCCACTCCTGCTGTTGTCTGAGACCATTTTTCATTGCTTAAAAAACACCACTGAGCAACAAAATAGAGAAAGCTGGATTAACGCTTTTTATTTGCCTACATTCTTTTGTCATCCGGCCTTTCATTATGTAATTCACATATGCTGCAGAGAGTAGCAATCAAGATTAAAACATTAAAATGTTACCATTTTCATTCTTTGATGAAAGATGTAAGAATGTAAGAAGCACACGAGGGAGAACGCACTCTCTAATCGGCCAATCAACACACAGGTGTGGTCCCCTCTGGGGCTCAAACTTTATTCATCTGTATTTTAACTGAGAAAAATAATACCTTGGCATTATTAAATGAATTGTAATGTCATAACTGATTCGGTTTGACATGAGTTTTCAAAACAAGTGTCTTGTTTCCAGACTGCAGCTACTGTTGTTGACACACTGTACACTGTTCAAATCAAATGGGAATTCAACCACACAAAGCCCCACTGGCACCTTGCAAACCGAACAGAGTAGAGGCTCGTAAAACAAACAAACAAGTGGGGCTGTGCTCCCTTCTTGGCTCTCCAGGACCCAGCAGCAATCCTGACTTTGCTATTATACACTAATGGCTTTGGCATGCTGTTTGTGGTATAGGCTGCCAGGTCTGGCCAGCGAGATCCCCTCTTTTTCACCCCACTGCCTGTGTGGAGCTGGGAGCTCATAAGCGAGGAAAAACACTGTATGCCCAAATAATATTAATCATGAAATGCATCTATAATGTTACTATTGGTATACTTAATATACTATCCTTAAAACCTTTTAGGTCAGAATACTGGATACTCGCACTGAGGTTTTCTCTGGGTCACGGCATCCTTGTCGTGTATGCTTTCACCCTCAGAGACTGACAGATCTATCTCTGGCAGAGATTCATACAGTGGGTTTCTTCTAGGATCAGCCTAAGTCTCTCCCAGGAAACATAAAGAGGATAAATCCCATTAGTCACACGTTAGAAATTATAAGCGTCTCAGTAAGAACATGTCACAAGCAAGGGAGGGGAGAGGGAGCAGCCAGTGTGCACATGCAGGACTAATGTGAAAAATATGTCATGGGATCATGCTTGAGCTTGGAAGCTTTTTTGTTTGTTTGTTTTTGTTAGTGATTTTCTTCATTAGCTGAGTGCTTTGCAGGCCAGTGAATGTGTGTGAAAGAGAGGGTGTGCTTTTAAGTGTGCTAATAAAGTATGTTCCTCATTCCCTGCGCAGAGCCCCCTCCCCTGCCCTTGGCAGCCCACCTCAATAGTTCCCTTCCCTCTAGCAATGACGCAAATGACCCACGATGACTGACCCCCACGGTAAAACCTGTAAATCATTAGCCAGCATGAATAGGAATGACTCTCCATGCTCTGAACTCAGCCTTCAGGCAGAGAAGGATTTATAAGAGTCCTCCCCAACTGCCACACTTGGGACGGATGTGGCAGAGGAGAAGGTGGGGTGAGGTTTTTGCAGTCACCTGCACAAGGAGCCACACAGTTTGGATCACTTTGTGTGTGTGTGTGTGTGTGTGTGTCTGCCTAAACCTGCGCTTTTTAAAGTAAAGTAAAGTACAGTACAGTAGTAAAGTTTAGCGTATGCATACCTGTTAAGCCTTCCCTTTTGAAATTAGCTTGCGTCAACAGAAATTTATTAAAGTCTATAAAGACATTTTTAAACATGATAATAGCTTCTTTGAATTATACAAAAAATGAGAGGGTAAAAAGAGTATAGGAAGTATATTAATGATCACACTCAAGAAAAAATAAACAGCCCTTGGTGGCCCAAACGGGTCAATTATCAAAGCATCCCGTGTACAGAGTCTAGTTAGCAGTTAATGATGATATGAAAGTTTTACTGTTATTTTTTTTCTAAATCATATATTGTATTCCAAATAGCACCATTATCAAATCCTAATATTCTTATATATTAGATATCACAACATGGTTATTTTTTAAAATAGTCTCTAAAACTCATAAAACAAAACAAACAAAACATTTCAAAGGGAGTCCCAAGAGAAACCGAGCTGGTGACACTAATCATGAGAATACCCCCACCTGCAGGTGCAAAACAAGACTGCATCTCATTGTCAAAGGTAGGATGAGCAAAGTAGAGTTTTACTGTGGCTCTAACAGCCATGAAAGGGAGAACAAAGTTCTTTGATTGTTGCCTTGATGATGTCCTTAGGGCTAAGCCGCTATCATGAAGCCTTCACATAGAAAGACTTAGCAGAATCTGACCTACTTTCTTTTTGTCAGCTACAGTGAAAGTGAGTGCAGGGATGTCTGAGTCAAACACTACAGACGTCAGAATATCTTTGACACAGTGCACAGATAACAGAACAAAGGAGGAATAAAGAAAGGAAATACTCAGCGACCTCGAGGCAGTGGGTGCGAGTTTGAGTGTGCGTGCGTATGTATGGACTAGTGCGTGTGTGTTGAAGCATGTTAGCAGGCATATGTGTGAATTCACCACTATGCAGACCTAACTGTAAGCGAGAGTTTAATTGGCCACAGAGGTGGTTCGTTAACCCTTTGGGTCCAGCTCACTGGAAACCCTGCAGACTGATCCTTTGGCCTCGCAACAACACCTTAACTAACCCGGCATTACTAAACGATCTGCACAGAGCTCTTAATATCTGCAGGATGGAAGCGACTGAGGAAAAAAGAAAAGGAAAGAAAATTATTATTAATTATTAAGCTATAACGGAATGTTCTGTCTAGTTCCCTGTCCCAACACATTTTTCAAATGACTCTTTGTTAACTTGATAATAGTGGGAAGCGCTTATTGTGAGGCCTCTGGTTGATCAGAGTAAACATAGTGCTGTAGATCAGCTGCTGGAGCTCCCACCACTTCACAACCACGGAGATGTGGTTCTCAGCTGGATATTGGCGGGGAGCAAGTCAAACAACAAGCATATTCCAATAGTTTGTTTGTGCTTTGACACCATGGTGTTTACCCAGCACCTCAGTGGCACGGCAGCTTGCCATGGTGGTAGAAGGGGCATTGCTGTATACAGAGGTGGGAAGTAACGAAGTACAAATACTTCGTTACTGTACTTAAGTAGATTTTTTAGGTATCTGTACTTTACTTAAGTATTTATTTTTCTGACTACTTTTTACTTTGACTCCCTACATTTTTACCCAAGTATTGGTACTTTCTACTTCTTTCATTTTCAAAACAAACTCGTTACTTTTGGTTTACCGCGTCAGTGAAAAGTTTGCATTTCCGGTCTGTGCGCCGTCAAACATCAATCGATCTGAGCCGCCGTGATTGGTTCCGATGTGTTGCAGCGAGCGACAGGGCGGGTCAGAGGGGACACGCACACGCACACACAGTAGAGGGAGGGGCTCCTGCAGAGCTCGCTCGGAGCAAAGAGCTGGCCGACGTTGCGCTTTAATACACGCGGGAACGGTGAGACAAATGAGTGAGAGAAAACGT
>VUQK01016267.1:0-11031 GCA_015106715.1 Bujurquina vittata
CTCCTTTTTTTTTTTTTTTTAAATGAACAGGAGCCGTACATTGACCATTGACTCCAGCCAATAAGCACAGTTCACACATGCTTCCAAACAGACTTGCCTGTTGCAGACACACAAACCTGTCCAAGGGTATCCTCGATGCGCTGAAAACAGCCCACCTGGGGACGGCTGAGATCCTACTTCAAATCCTCCTCTCCGCTGCTAAATTTGCAATGGAATTTCCACCCAAAATAGCCCAAAAGAAAGAAAGAACTCTGACTTATCACGCACCCTTTAGACAAGACCCCATCAATGGCTACCTTGACCTTCAGGTGTAGAGGGAAACATTGCTGCTGTCAACCTGCAGTTATGATGAAATGCTTGTCTTTCAGGTCACAGTGACCTGAACTACGAGGACGTGGAGATGTATGTGAACGTTATTGAATACTCATATCCTACAGGCTGAAATAGCAAAGAAGGTTTAAATGAATGAAGCAGGTAAAGAACAGTGTAAATTATTACATGATCAGGTGCAAGGCCGGGTTCACGGCTGGCTGTAAGCACCTTCTCTGAGCAGTCATGGTACAGTCCAACCACAAACAGAAAACACTGAAATGGAAATAAACAAATAGTAATAATAATAATTATTATTATTACTATTGTTGTTGTTGTTGTTCTTTAATCAAATTTTGAAGCAACAACCCAAACACGAACAATTAAAGATTAAACTGAGACAACTATTCAATTGTGAACCAAAAAAGAAAAAAAGGCATAATTAAAGTTTTAAATCCATTTTTCATTTGATTCACTCCAATTGAACAAAGAGCTGCACAGCATTGTTTGTCTTAATGTTAACACCACAAAATGTCCTGGTTTCTGGTCTTTCAATCAGTTGTGCACTTGCCGCATGAATAAACAATGATGCCGTGTTCTGCCTGCCACTTGAAAAGCTGAGTAATTTTAGAGAGGCATTTAATCTAGGATGTGACAAAAAGGCATTTTGATTGAGGCATAACTCCAGGTTTGGAAAACAAAAATTGCGCCTGAATTACCGCCGTTGGGTAATTTAGAATTTCCCGTGAAAAGCAGTGAAAATGAGAAAAATCAGTCTACATCAAGGAGTTTTCTTTAGGATGCGAAGCTTTTAAGAATCATGTCACTTCCTTCCCCGGCCACTTTGTCACTCACTTTATTTTTGCATAAATTTCAGAGTTTAGTTACAAATGTGCTGCTCAATCACACTTTGCATACACGAAGAACAAATAAAAGTATGGAAAATATTGTCAAAATAAATGTTTAATCTCAGCCAAGTACTGTCTGTGCACTGAAAAGCAGGTTAAAAATGCAACAACAAAAAAGAGAGAGAGAGAAAACCCCTACAGAAGCTCCATTCATGTTTTTGTCTTTTCATTCATGTAGTCAATCAGCAGCCACGTTTGCTTCTAATTAAACCAAGGTAAGCTCCAAGGAAACACTACTACAGTATGCACATCCCCTTGACATTATGTCTCTGAGCCCACAGAAGGGCACTCTTTCTTGAAATAGATGCCTCCTCCTTAGGAGCTGCCCAGCTGTCAGGAAGAAGGGCACTCACTGTATAACTGCATATAAACATAACACAAACTGCCAAGTGTGATAAGAATGGGAAGAAGGCTTCAACACCAATTTCGACAGAAGACAAATGACTGCTGGTGGACTTATCATTGTTGATTCGTGTATCTGGAAGAAGCTTTGCTTTTGTTTTTTTTTTCCCTCTTCCTTCTGCCAGGCTGTTATTTATAGTCTGCGCGCTCACAGGCTCATTTTTTGGTTTTGGTTTTGGTTTTGTTTTGGTTTTTTTTTTGTTTTTTTAAAAAGCTAGGTGGGAGATTGAATGTGAAATATTTTTAATGTGAACATCCTGAAATGTTAATGAGCAAATGTTCCCAGGTGGCTTTGCAGCCATGTACGTACAACATTGTGAATTCAAAAACAAGCCACCCCATTCTCTGCTGTTATTCGTGCATACAGTATGAATGACACTTTTTTTTCCACCTTTCCTTTATTTCTCCCAAGTCTGACCACATATGCTGTTTTCACCAAAGCAAACACCCCAACTAAAGGACAATAAACAGAAAAAGCTTACTCCTTGGTTTCTTGCATGGCCAGTCAGGAATACTGAGCAGCTCTCGCTTATGAGTATACGTGATTTTTTAATACTAAACCCTGTGTTTTATCTGCTCGGCCTGTTGACACCGTGCGGTTTATGCGGTGACGTAGGAACACTGGCCCCCGAGGCCACTGTCCTCTCTGCCACTTGGGCTCCCCTTACTGTTGACTCAGCATGTTGGACATGCTCCCTGGGTTGCTACACTGCCACGGCTGACACGCCGTGTGGTTAGTATGTATGAGTGTGCGCGCGTGTTACGAGGTCAGCGGTTGCTTGAGAGACAGCGAGGTTCCCAGAGGCCACCTGCCGTGCAGACCCCCCACGTCCCCACGCCCGTGCTGTGCGTTGTCGTACGTTATCATTGCTGAGAGAAGGAGGAAATAAAGCAGCGACAGAGAGGCGGTGGCAAGCATTATGTGCCGAGGGTGTTGCATGATTTATGTAATGGTGTTAACTGATGTTTACACGGTTATGTTAGGGATAACGTCAACATACAGCAATGGGTTGCCTGTTACAATCAAAGTGATGCAAGATATGAAAATGCAAATTTGCTGTAGAACTAGTTACTTCAGCTCCATTTAACATCGATGCTGAATATGTAATTTTCATTGTTTTAACATTTAGAGCTGGCAAAACGCACCACACTATCATACTATACACGAACTGGCTTCTTGCTAAAAAAGCACCTCTGGTATCTTAATGAACTGCAGTAATGAACTGTGTAAAATTATGCATGCGATTAGAGTTTTGTTGAACAAGCCATTTGAGCACGAGACATAATAGCCCCCAATTTTATGGCTAGATTTACAGGCAGTAATCATCTCAGAGTCTCCTCGCCAAATCTCATTCTGTGTGACTGGTGTTCAAGAGTGATTATTTTTTTGTTAATACTCCTGTAATTAAATGCATGCTTAGACTCGGAGTGATTACAGTTCCTGACGAGTAATTGCTCTGTGGCTCAGATCAGTGTAAGAATGATAATCAAATCTGCAGAGTTTTGTCCGTGTGTCCCGAGAACAGTCGAATGGCATGTGAATCATCGCCCTGCAGGGACAGTCGGATGATAGTCGTTTACAATACAACCAGCACTGACTGCAGATGAACATTAGTGTACTCCCGTTAATCTGTGTTTTAGTTAAATGTCTATTTATTGATATCAATTTCAAACCAATTATTAACTGAATACAAATATTGGACTCCTGCTGTCCACACCTCCGAGCAGCCGTGGCTTCAAGTGAGAAACAGCCTGGCCGCTTCATGGTGTCATGCAACACCTTAAGGACACACTGCCCACATATCTGAATGCATAAGAAACTTCACACACAAATTGTCAATATCAAGACACAGTGAAGAATGGCATTCCCAGAGGGTGCTGTTAAATCTGCTGTTAACTTAAAGAAGCACACAAACAGGAGGAAAACTTGGAAGCAAAACACGTTGAATGGCTGCCAAAAAAGCAACCAAAATGTAAAGATCTATAGTTGAACACAAAATCAAAGTAGCTGATTAAACAGTGATCCCTGTGGCTTTGATGTTTTCCAGTAACCCGACAATAAATGCAACTCTCCGCTGTCAATCCAGCTCCACCAACGTGCCACTTAAAAGCAATAGTTTACACCACCAGTGCCAAGTAAGTAGGCATCCCCTCGACGGTGCTAGAAATCTCACAGCTTCATCATCTCAGGATGGGCTCAAATGGACATTGCGTGAGACTGCAAAGAGGACAACACGGATGGAGCTGCGAGGGACTAAATGCAAACAGACAAAAGGCCAAAAGGAAATGAATGTTTTAATCTTAGCAGCCTTGGTTCCAAAATGCGGCGTATGATCAGACCGAGGGCCGAGGAACACAACAATGATGTTCGTGTTAGAGGGGCAAATTTGCAAACATTGTGCTGCAGCATCACGCTGCTCAGTTCATTTGCACGAGCATAAAGCAGCAATTAGACTGGGATTCTCCGGGATGTTTAGAAAAGCATCCAGTTGCATAAGCATATCGTGGAGAGTATCCCTCAAGCCTCCAAATGGGAACAGGTTCAATGCAAAATCACGAGTATTAACTTTTTTTATTTATCATGAAAATGTTTTGGTACAAATGAAGGACTAGAAGATCCTTCAGAATGAACCTTTAAGGGTAGGCACATGGAAAAGGTTTTTTTATGCAATGAGGATTCTATTGGCTCTTCAGTCTTTATTAGAGCAGGGAGGCTTTTTTTGTAATATACAGAAAAATCTTTTTCAATTTCCAGGTGTGTATGGTTGCAATGCTAATTCAGAGTAGACTGATAGTTCTGCACCTCTGTGGATCACTAATTAGCAAGTTATGTGAATGAGCAAAGGAAATGAGAAGTTGTGTATTGACAGAAAGTTATGTGCTGGGCAATTTCTTGGCCGGGAGCCGAAACGTCCTGGAGTCTTGTTGTCACTGTGGAGGTGGATAATCTAATCTTTGAACATAGCCGCGCTAGTTGTGTCCTTCTGTTTTCGGTCTCGAAGTGTCCCCTGACTCTGGCTTCTTAATTAGCAGGCAGAGGAGACAGCAGCATGTTTACTATTATTCTAAAATTTCCAGTTTCAAACTCATCTGTCAGTGAGAAAGTGGGGGTTATATTTTGGGTCAAGGTGACCATGTGGCCAAGAAAACCTACCTAATGCACCCTGCAGTGATACAGCCGAGCCAGCTTAGTGCTACACTTGGTGTATTTTGATTTTACAGTACACCTGCTCAAAAAGTCTCTTCTTGGTCTATACTGTGAGTCTTGGAAGGCTTGGCTTTGGTGAATGAGGCCTTATGTTCTCTCCCTTCTTCAAGTATCCCCTGGGTCCGTGCTCCATCTCTTTGACCTGTTTCTTTCTGTCTATTTTTTTTTTCCATCAACGCTCACTCAGCTGTATCTGTCTTATTTCAGCTCGCAGACCCGCTGGGATGCTCTCATTCCCATTGCTCTGTCTACCTTTGATATTGTTGATACCTCACCTGCACACAGGTCCAGAGATAAAATTGTACCACGAACACATATGAGGGAAATTTTATCGCCACGCAGTATGAAATCAGGAATGTACTATTAAACACCAGACATTCATCTGCTTGCATGCAAAGAAGAGCCAATACGGAAAAACACATTTGCCATACAATAAATAAATGTTATTTAATGACATGATAAATTGTCCAGCTGGAGTTTAATACATAAACATTCCACACTGCTAAGAATTACAGTCTGAGCATTCCATTTATTTAGTGAAAAAGTCAGATTCAATCCGTCAGCTAAAGGGCTGCATATACAACAGAATTATTCATATATTAACTAGGGATTTCCATGCTTCAATTACTTATGGGCTCAGTAGAAGACATGTAATGTGGCTCCACCACGTGCAGCGAATGTTGAGCATGTTAAAAAACTTTCCTTTGAATGTGACTCCGCAGAAACCTTATTTTTCACAAGATGGTTGATAAGTAAATCTCCGGGTAGGACCCCACCGTGAAATTACCACCGGTTTAATACATCCAACAGCCTTTTAGCGTTCAGAATGTAAGAGTAACAGGATTTCACGCGATATAATGTCTGGAATGTGAGCAGCAGTAGCAGTGCATCATGATTAAACGCTTGCGTGGGTAGGAGCGAATGATCTCTGCATTTGTCACCAGAAGAGTTTAGCGTCCATCAGAGCTGCCAGCGGAGGTGCGTCTGCCACTGAGTAGGAACAGAACAGGCCAGATTGTGTGGGGAGGGAGGCTTTGGCACGTGACCAGGTGCATCTGAAGCCTCCTCTGATCCTCCAATGTGCTGTTGAGCTGCTCTATTCCCTCGACACAACGCCAAACACCTGCTTGGCCCGATTGTTAGACTGAAAGCTCTGTTATCGGCGTGGGCCGTCCAAATGGCGAGGCACTCTGCCTTCATCACCAGCTAGCATTGAGCTGGGTAGATAGGCAATTGATATGGGTCTGAGAAGGTTTTCAGTAGACGGAGACTTCACGCGGTCAGTTCGACACATTGTTGAAGAGAGATTGCTTGGGATAATGCAGTG
Source organism: Bujurquina vittata (assembly GCA_015106715.1). Taxonomy (NCBI): domain Eukaryota; kingdom Metazoa; phylum Chordata; class Actinopteri; order Cichliformes; family Cichlidae; genus Bujurquina; species Bujurquina vittata. The sequence goes on from VUQK01016267.1 coordinate 6,155, forward strand.
ACACCCTGAAATATTAGGAATCCACTTTTTTTTTTTTCTTTTTGTGCAACTGCAAGAAGGCCTTAACGTGAACCAGCACCATACATATATGCATATCTGGAAGTAAATTATTTATTAAGGCAAGTTAATTATATTTTGTTTTACTTCACTGGCTTCCTGAGAGAAAAAAAAGAACAAGTGCTAAGGAATGAAATGGAAGATTGTCTATGTGTTCTGCTTCTGCAAATTCAAACACACTATACATAAACTGCTGTGGTGAAATATTTATGGGTCTATGGTAATTGATTGGGCTTTAAATCAAGAGGTGTGGGTCATCATCAAAAGGATGGACAATCAACAATGCGAGCTTCCTGTGATGAAACACAAAAGCGTTTGACTAATGAGAGATGCTGAAGGGAGGCATCCATCAGGCGGCAACCCGATTCCCTCTCATCATCCGTCGCAATGGCACAAGATGACTGAGGCACGGCAATAGGACATTCTAATTGAGGAAATATTTCAGAAGAGAAAACAACAGAACACGGTTGGAAAGCCCGTAGGTATTTCTTGCCACCATGTTGCAGGGCAGCACAGGGAGATATGAATGACTAATACAGTCTTAACGTTGAGCCTATTGGTAAGTCATTAAATGACAGGACTCCAGTGACAGCGATGCGAAGTTGCTGGGGCAGCAGGCAGCTTTCAGAGTGGACGATCAGAGCACTTGGCAGCGACGTAATTGATGGAATAAAAACAAAAGTGACGGGAGTTGTTTCAGCTCAATGGCGAAGATGAAGGCGTGTTAGACAAAGATGTCTGGAGTGGATGGCGGTTGGGGAGGAGGAGGAGGAGGAGGGGTGGTGACAGATAAATGAGGCCATCGCTAGCTGAGGGAGGAGGAGGGGAGGAGAGAGTTGCTAGCGAGCTCCCTCGCGATCTGTACCTGCCAAGTCCCTACCCTGAACAGCTGCTAGCAACTCTGAGGATGTGTAGCAGCTCACACCCTCACCCCATCCATCTTTTACAGCTTCTAATCCAACTGCACCGAGATCTGTTGGTGGTGTTTGATGCAGCAATTTACTTTATATGAATGTGTTATTTTAGCTTCATTACTCATATTATACTTACAGATGAAACACAAAGCCTTTTGTTGCATGATAAGACCCTTGACATTTTGAAACATTTAAAAAAACTGAACATTATACAAAATCTAAAAAAAAATATGCCAAGATCTTTTCTATTAATCACTTTTCTTGAGTTGCTCATGTGCATATGATAGCTAAGAACATTTGCTCTGTGATCCCTGCTTACACATTTGATACTGATTTCCTGCCACAATGATGCTTGATGACAAACTCGCATCTGCCTTTGCCACTATTAAAATCGTTTACTATTGACTATTATTATCATGTCTGAATTTCGCTTAAGCATGCGTGCCAATGAGCAACACTTCTCACTTGTCATTCGTGCGAGGCGTCCCGTACCCCCACTCACAAGCTGATGGTCACTTACAAGCTGCTGCCTGCCATTCATAGCCGCTCTCGCTGAGATGCACCTGCAGTAGTGGGTTATGTAACAGGCCAGTCAGAGGGCCGCTCGACATGCCCTGCATTTGCAATGATGCAAGGCCGTTAAAGACATTCTGTCATCCGGGGCGCATGGGTGTTCTCTTATTCATAAACTCAAAAGGGTTTCAATTAAGCATTTGTGGCTGGCCTCCCAGCGGTTTGCATGTTTAAATGAGAGGCCTCTGTGGGGAAGACAACAGAGGAGCTGTCTTAAAAACTGGTCAGAGACTAGAAATGATGAGATGATGAAACGGATCTTCAGATGTACAATGCATCTGGAGTAATTATAGTGTTTTTAACATTTTATGAACACCTCCCTCCCCTCTGTCTTTTTTTAAATCTATTGAAAATTTCTACAGTTTCAAATTTTTGTTGAGCTATTCTGAGAGACTACTTTAAACATCTTTAAAGTTTGTGTCCATGACCTTTTTTATACTTTAAAATATTTATGGTAATAAAGATGTTGACACTGTAGAATAGAGTAGACTAGAGTAAGTAAGCACCCTTTGGATGCTCTAATTTGAACAGAAGCCAGCTCTACAGTAAGTGAAGTTCCACAACAAGATGTAGCACTGGCTAATTAAACTACAAAGGGAGTGGAACGCTGCCACGACTGTGACCCAGATGTTAGCACAAAAAAAAAAGCCTTTTTTGTTGGGAGAGGTTGTATTTGGGAGGGGGGGATCAGCTATGTCGTTAGCTGTGTGCTCTTTAGGAAAGAACTTCTGCATTTAGCCCCCAGTTTACACCATCTCTACCACACCACATCAACCAAGTTACACTGGCAGCCGTATTAAGTAGGATCAGGTCATCACTCTGGCTGTGATTGCAGCAGAGCTCCAACCTGATTAGAAAGCACTGACAAGACCATTGTTATGGGGAGATAAGAAGCAATGTTGCGTGAAGAAAAAGATCAGGTCTAAAGGGCTACTGTAGCTATCTGTAGATGTATTGAAACAGAAGAGACTATGGAGGGTAAAGAAAAACTATGGCAATATCATCGTGCTTCCTTGACTAAAAGAGTTACATACAGTAAGTGAACCAAAGAGATTAATTAAAAAAACGCAGATGTCAGTGAACATGACATGACCCTAATGAGAGGAACGAATCATGAAAACTTGTTTTCTTTTGCACTTAAAATGCAGCTTCATTCAAAATCCACATGTATTGTTTTCTGTGTGCTCTGTGGTCACTCTGAGGGATAGGAACAGGCTTGTTATTATCGGATTTGACTTTCCTGAACTCCACAGTCTAGAACATAAACAAATGGCAAGTCATATTCTTAGATTTAAATAAATATCCAGCATGTTGTTTGTTAGTCTCACTAAATAGTACATATCTGGGTGGAAGGCAAACTTACTTATATCATTTTACCGGGAAAATATTTGTATTTATTGCTTTAAAAAAATAGGAATCTGAAGTGACAGCGCTTTGCTCTATGATACAGCAGGAGCACGAGTACCAGAGCCTGACCGATATAGGATTTTTAAGACCGATGCTGATATTGATACTTGCTGATTTGAAAATCCAATATATTAGCCAACATTTTTTCTTTCAGACACATAAACATAAACTGAATTCCCAAACAGCTATTAGGTGTATTTTTATAAGCTCTTACTAAAATAATATGACAATACAGTTTAAAAAGAAATGTGTATTTTTTTTTGCTACAAAAAGTCATGGATTACTTGTTTAAGCTCTCCTCGACTCTGCTCAGATCAGCTGGTTGTGTCAAATATCACCAAATAGCTAACACTGGCCGATGTATTGGACCCCACAGATATAGAAATTACGATTATGTTTCCAAGACCTCACTGTAGGGTACAACACGTGCTGTCATTTTAGAGATGTGTTTGAGCAGAGTCTTGGACAACAGTCTTTTATTCATGGATATAATGTGAGAGAACTCAAATCCATCAGTGCATCTGCATTTATATGTGCCACAAACAACCCTATATCTGGATCCCACCATTGATTTGCATAATTGGAGATTGTGGCCGGGTGCTTGTTATTCATTGACATGACACTGTTAGAGAGGCAGATGGGGCGATGTACTGAACTGACTGTTCCGGTTCCTGTTGGGTTTGGGTGGATACGTTTTGGGTTTTTTTTGTTGTTGTTGTTTTGTTTTGTTCCAAAAATTTCCCAAAGAGAAAACAATCTTGCTATCAACAACTAAGGGCAGCATAGAGCTCTTAAACTACTTATTCACTGAGTGCTGGACCAGTGAGAGCACTTCTGTGAACAGCAAGAAAACAACTAAGCAAAATGAGCTCAGTTCAGCTCTTTCTGGACACATTTTAAGATTTTTTAAAAAGGAGCCATGTGGAGTTTACCAGGCAGCATGCCTCTAAATAACCTGAAGTACAAAGAGCACCTGACTGAGATGAGACAGCGCTGACTGACTGACACATCCATCTCCCCAGCTATCTGTCTGACTGAGGGAGGGAAGCGAATGGGTCCCTCATGCATGAAGAAGAGCGCACTGCTTATTAGTGAGAGGAGACAGAGAGAAAGAGAAAGGGGGTGGGGGTGGGAGACTGCATCGTCTAAATTTCAGTTTGATGAAGGACAAGGTGTCTTCTCAGGATGAGCAGTAATCTATGTGACACCGGCATGGTTAAGACTTGAAAGGCATACAGTGAAAATGTCCCCTGACGTCTGATGGTCGGTACATGAAATTTTACATCGATTCCGAGAGAGTAATCTTCTCCTATTGGTTCTTATATTTGTGACAAAATATCAAGCCAGAGTGATTAGTGGCATATATAAAGGTTTTTAACGTCTTGCACCATTGTGTAACAATTGTTATGTAAGGAAGGGATTTAGAAAATGAACAATGGACTTCCTACTGTTTTTGCATTTAATTTGTCATTGTCAGATGGACTTTTTGTACCTATACCGTTACATCATACATGCAGTTTTTGTAATGCTATACAATGAATAGATTTCTCCATTGGGTTATAACATGGGATCAGCATCTGGATAATGACATTTGATCCATGGGTCCTTGCATTTACACCTAATGTTAAAATGCTTTCTCGTTATCTTGAGCCTGCAGTGCTGCTGGATCTCAATATGAAAATTAATTAACGGTTGGCTGGTTCTTCTAGTAGCCTTTGTGTGCTTGCTTAGCCCTTTAAGATCTTCTCCCCTGGATTTTTTTTATTTTAATATCATTTTTTTTTTATTTAAGTGTAAAAAATTGGAATAACTTGACAGCTGCAAGGCTGAAATTAATAATATTGAGTTCTGCAAATAAGAGACAATTTTAAAAAAAAAAAAAACTCACCATCACCATCCATATTCATCAAAGAAAAAAAAAAAACA
>VUQK01016269.1:0-12250 GCA_015106715.1 Bujurquina vittata
CGGTAACCTCTCAAACTCTCATCCGTCCTCACTTTTTTGTTAAAAAGTAACCGCCGGCTGGAACTAGCTTGGCGGTATCACGTGGTATGGCCAAACTCGCATGCGATTGGTCTGTGGGTTTCCTCGGACGCTTCGCCATTACCGTAAGGATTGTAAAAGCTGCGCTGGTAAAACAGAAAGCGCTCAACACGATCTTAAGTGGTCATTTCTGTTTTGGTATTGGGTTCGGGTCCGTATGAGACATCATTTCGGTCCGGATCCGGACCGAGGTCCGCCATTTGGGGATACCTGACCTAAAGTTTGCAAAAGCTGCTGTCCAGATTTGAGAAAAAAAAGTTTGTGGGAAGAAAATCGGGACACATTGAAATAGATACAAAAATTTGGAGAGAGAAATAATTTTAACAGCGTTGATACGAGCCGCGATAGACAAGTTTAGCAAAAAGCAGCGTCCCTCTTCATCAGCAAAGTTTGCTGCATAAAGGTCCCTAAATTTCGAGGTTACAAGGATACCTAAATAGAAGAAACTGTGCTTGACAATCTTAAAAGCCAAGGTCTCCATGGCGCCATGCCTTCCTGACTACATTTCATAATTTTTGTTATGCGCTCGATCTGCTTCTGATTGTTTTTCTGCCCGTAAAATAGTCCCTCCTGCTCCTTCCTCTGTCAGTGACAAACGCTGACCTAGTTTCACAGACAAAGAGGAGCCTGTTCAGTGTGGAAAGCCTTTCTTTCTTTATTTTGCATGAACGGAGAGCTGATATGAATGAGGCAAATACTAATTATTAGTTCATTATCCATAAAATATATAAAGAATTTGCAATAGTACACGACACACTGCAGAAATCACACTCTGATATACACATGGAAAGAGCACCTCTACTTCGAAGCTTTTCTGTATTCTCATCACTTTCTGTACTATTGCAGCATTTCTTCCCCCACTCTTTAAACCATCTTCCCCCTGCTGAGCCCCTCGCTCTGTAACTACCCACCCCCGTTCGGTCAGCAGGAAACAATGGCTGTACATTACGTAAGCAGGCCCCATTTTTGCGATAAGAATGTAAAACAGGCGAGCTGCATGACGGAGCAGCAGAGTGGCGCAGCGGAAGCGTGCTGGGCCCATAACCCAGAGGTCGATGGATCGAAACCATCCTCTGCTATTTTGACTTATCATGTCCAAGCAGGCGCAAAACGATCTATATTGGAAAAGGTTCCTTATATGGACCAGAATACTGTCTGCCGTGCTTAGCTTGTCAATTTGACCTATGAGCTGGATACAAAATCTTTGGGCTACTGAATTTAAGGATCTTCTGGATATTTTAATAATTTCAAAGTCTTAGTGATGCTGTAAATAAGTGAATCAGATATATCAGTCGAACATGCCTCTGATCATGACATTAATACCCTGTGAAAAACATAGAAGCTTGGGAATATAGTGGATGGGAGGCTGGACAATATGCACAGCTGGATCTTCCTCGGTTCTCACTTTGTTCTATTGTCTTAAACAGGGTACGTCCCTGACTTTTATTTGCCTTTTTTGTTTTGTTTTTTTAAGCACCATCTTTGATACAGACGCAGTTTATTTTAAGCAGCACAAACACAGATTTACAGCGGTTATATGAGAAAACACACCAAGTTGCAAAAATAAAAACTAGCGTCTTAATTTAAAGATGTCTTTTGGAAGTGTCTGTACTGTGGTAAAAATAAAAAATATTAGAGCACCCCCTGGAGTATTTCACTGATCATTACATGCCTAATAAAAAGCTGGGGGAATGCTTGTGACTATTAAAGTCAGAGGAAGATGAAGTGAGTAACATTATGGCTACAATAATTCAGGGTTCTGCTGGGAAACCCTCATACTCATGAGGATGCTACAAAAGTGTGTCTACCTCCAGGCCTGTTGAATATACTCGGTTGAGCCCTTATTGTGGTCTTTATAGTCATATAATTATTATTACACACACACACACACACACACACACACACACACACACACATATATATTCATTATATAATTTCATATCAAAATATGTTGCTTCAGATAGAGACAAAGGTGTGTTTAAACTAATATTACATAGAGCGTTACAGTTTTAACAGAATTTTTTTTGGGGGGGGCCACATATGGATAATGACATTATTTACGAACTGTTTATACACAATGGAGAAAGCTTTTTGCCTAATGTTGCAACTTACAGTCCAAAAATAGGACAACTGTAGGTCAGAATTGGGTTAGAGCAGCGTGTGAGAGTGCGCCTATACAGGAACAAGAAATCAGCGCAATGTCAGTTTACACTCACTGACAGATTATGACAAAAACAGCCTCAGAGCACAGATGGGGAAAAGGCCCGCCAGCAACCAGACTGAATGAAACACAAAACAACCACAAATCATGCCAGCTTGATTTGTGGTTGTTTTGTATCTCCAGTTGTACATCTTCATTGACATTTCATTGTGGTTTCATTTTGGTTGTTTTGCGTCTCTTTGTTGTAGATCCAATATCATATTGGAGCCCCTCTATGCTTGTTTATTCTGTTTTTGTTAAGCAGTTAAGCTTTTATAATGTATTAAAACCATCTGTAATGATTACATGCAAGTTGTCACATTGAGCCTAATTCTTAATATTGTTGTCAAAAATTAGGTTTTGGGTTAAGAGAAATGTTAAGACATCATCTTACATGTAATTTATATAAAACTTACCGTAGATTTATATGTGCTGATAATGCCCTGAAATTGATGCCACCCAATGATTTCATACTAAATCACAAATTAGTAGATCACAAAGGCTAGAAATTTATTTTATTGGCTTTTAAAATCTGTAAAACATGATTTTTATATTTCTATTTAAAAAATGAGATCCACATGAACAGATAATTGCATGTGTGTGTGTGTGTGTGTGTGTGTGTGTGTGTGTAGGGTTTGTAGTTCTCTTTACATTATTCTGAGTATTTCCATTAAAAAAAAGACTAGAAAAAGACAGTATTAGCAACAGTAGCTGTTTATACTATATGTTTATATATATTTTTTAAAATTTTGCCAAGAATGAGATAGGGATCTTTTAATTTTAGAAAAATTTCGGTGACCTTGACCTTTGACCTTGAAAATGAAATCATATGTTATTGGGCCTACAAGGAATATTTCCACAAAGTTTCATGAAAATTTGTTAAAAAGCTTTTGAGATGGCACAAATGTGTGAATACTGCCTCACAATCAAATGATTAAAAATCGCACAACAATTAAAAAATCCTTTTAAAATTTCCTGGTTCCAGATGGTGATCCGGATCACCACCAAAACTGAATCAATTGTTCCTTGGACCACCCACAACAACTCCAGAAATCTTCATGGAAATCCATTCATGATTTTCTAAGTTATCCTGCTGACTGGCAGACACGTAGCCATGACAAACAAAACCTCTCCACTGTAACAAGAAGACAAAAATGCAAATATAAATTACTTCTAACACACACACAAAAAAACTATATAAATACTATAGACTGATTTTTAAATGTTTTTAAATTTTATTTTCATAAACATAGTTATTTTATTTTATTTTATTTTATTTTATTTTATTTTATTTTATTTTATTTTATTTTATTTTATTTTATTTTATTTTATTTTATTTTATTTTATTGAATGGTTTGACGTCTCATCTATCATACGTAACCACGCATTCGTTCACGTCACCAACCAGGAAATGAGTGCATGCACGGAGAGGAGGAGTAGGAGAATCACAACAGAGCCTGGCGCTGTGTTGTGTTGTGTGCCGCTAAGAAAATCGTTTTTCTTCCACAACCGACAACGAACATGTCGCGGAAACCCAAAGAGGAGCATCATCGGTTCTTCACCGTCACCGACCCACGCACCCACGAGAAGGGCCACACCGAGTACAGAGTGACAGCGAGGGTTAGTGTTTCTCAGTGTTTATATCACGTCATTACTGCAGAGCCGGCTGTAATTACGCTTAATAACGTTCTGTGAGCTGCTTTGCTTATTATTCGCTAAAATGTAGTTTTACTTTAAACGCGTGGCACAAAGCGCGATTCTCTGTGCTCATTCACATCTATTAAAAGTGACTTGGTATTATTATAATTACTGTTAATGTATAACACAATGAAGTATCAGAGGCCCGCAGCTCGTTGGGACGATCACACAGTGGGTCTTTTGTTTGAGGCAGGGGTGCGCGGTGAAACAGGCGGCGCTTGTGATCCACTTCATGACCACACTCACGCGCTCTGATGCTCTGATCAAGTCTTTGTTCAAGCACTCATAGCTTTCCCTAAACTTTCTAATTAAACATGCTTACACAGCACGTTTAATTAGAAATTGGACATTTGCAAAGTTATCACAAAGTTTCCCTGCTGTGGCTAAAATGTTAAACATGTAGCCAGTTTATTGAGGCTTACTTTATATTCTGTGATCTGCAGTTTGTGTCCAAGCGCCATCCAGAAGACGTGAAGGAGGTGGTTGTGTGGAGGAGGTTCTCAGAGCTGAAGAAGCTCCACGGGGAGCTGGCCTACACGCACAGGAACCTGTTCCGAAGACAGGAGGAGTTTCCGCCTTTTCCCCGAGCACAACTTTTTGGTATTTGTGCAAAGATTATGTTGGGCGTTAGACTCCGTTGGAGTCCAGTTTTTAAACGTAGCTTAACAATTTGAAGCTGTTTTTATATCTTTTAATGCAGTTAGCTTGTTTAAAGTCTTTCAGTCATTTCTGTTTTCAGGAGTTTTGTCATGGTTCTTGTGACATTTCCCCTCAACCTATGGCTTAATTTTTCAGTGCTTCCCAAAATGCAAAGGGAAGCGAGTCAGTTTAGCCATACTAATGGACACTCATCATTTTTGCCTAATCTGAAGTCAAACTGTTTCGCACATAGTGGCAGCAGTTTTAACCTTCACAAATGGTGATGTGAAAAAGAAACTGTAACACTGCCCCGTTCCCTTTGGTCCCTCGTAATTTTGGTGGGCTTCTGTTTTAGGAAGGTTTGATGAGGCTGTGATAGAGGAAAGGAGAAAGGCGGCAGAGGTCATGCTTCAGTTTACAACCACCATACCTGCTCTGTACAACAGCCCACAGCTCAAGGACTTCTTCAGAGTAAGACATACTCTCACACACACATGCTTTAAATCAAAAATCAACCATATAAAATTAAAAGATAGAAAAACTTATGCCAGATCAGCGTTCATTATGTAATCAGACCCCTTTTCCTTAATGTTGCACATATCCTTTCCTTTAATCAGGGTGGCGAGGTAACAAGGCCTCTGGATCCCTCACCTCTCTCCTCTGCGGGGCCTCTGCCTCCTCCGCTCATCCCCCTCCCCAAGCGTAGGGCATCAGACTGTGAGCCTGCTGAGGAAGAGGAGGGCAGGGAGGCTCCCACCTTGCCTCAGGACCTGGGCAACAACCTGAGCTTAGAAGTGGGAGAACCAGAAGTGGCAGCTGAGGCTTACAGCGAGATCGGAGGATCTCCAACAGAAGAAGAACACGAGGAGCTTAGTGATACAGAGCTGGAGGACCGAGGTAGAAATATCAAGATGTGCGATGCCCTATTCTTTCTTTCTTTAATTGTTTTATTCTTATCCTTGTTTTCACCTTTTTCGTCCATGTCCCTCCAGTTCCATCTCCATTCACAAACCACGACTCAAAAGAGACCCGGGAAGAATTTGACTCACTGTTTGACTCTGTGGCAGAGGGACTGCCATCCCCAAAGGACGAAGTTCCCCCTCCATTATCTGATAATGACTTGGCTGTTTTTGATCCCTGCTATAAACAAGGTAATGCCAAAATAAATGTGAATGTAATCATATAAAGCCGCTTTTAGCATTCCCAAATGTTTCACTTGTCCATTAGCATTTTTACTTCCTTTTAAAAGCAAGGCAAAAATGTTGCTGTGTATGGATGTGCTAAGTAATGCATATCAGTGTTGAGACTTCCTGACTGGATGTAATTCACTCCAGTTTGTGTGACTGTAACATATACTACTGTAAGTGTCTTTATAAAGTTATGTTGAGTTTCTATCAGTACTTGGTGACCCAATGCTGTGCAAAATAATAAGAGAGGCAGATAATAATCTTTCTTCACTTCACTTTTTTGGTTACAAAAAATAAAATAAAAGCAAATAACAGTGCAGGGAAATTAGTTATATTGGCTTCTGTCCAGTCCTTTTTATGCTCCATTTATGTACTTTCTGCTGTGGTATAACTGACTCAGATGCTCCCACAGACATGTCAGATAGTGGCAGTGTCTGTGAGCTCATATGTCATAGCAAGGCTGAGTGGTCTAAGGTGTTGGATTACAGCGCTGTCTCTTTGAGGGTTTGGGTTTGAATCCCACTCCTGTCAACGAGGCTACAATTGGTTTTCTGGGACTATTAAATGGTGGAGTTTATGAGTTAACCTTCTAGTTCTTGTGATTTGTTTATTTACATTTGATCTCTAAATGGTCAGAAAACAGCTAAAAGTTGTAGATTTCAATTTAAACACAGCCCTGCGTGACATGTTCAGCTTTCGTCTTTTGTTCAACTAACAGCCCCTAAACCGAAACATGTCGGGTAACTATTGTTTTAGACAGTAGACAGTGTTTCCATATTAAAACATCATATCTCTTTATTTAATTTAGGTAGTGACTTTTTAGCAGTTAGGTTTTTTGTTACAAAAAATATATATATATAACTTACCAACAACTTAACTATCTTCTCTACCATAATATCTCCTTTTTTTTTCTTTTTCTCTAAATTACAGATAGATCCAATTCTTCCACGGAGCACTCAGAGTTATTCTCACTACCAGCAAGTCTGGATGGAGAGGATGGGGGCTACTTAAACCAAGCAGCCAAGGAGCTGACAGCTGCCATGGAGCTGGAGAAGGAGGGAGAAATTAGTTCTGCCATTTGTGGATATAGGATGGCAGTGGATATACTGATCACTGGAGTACAGGGTGAGTAAAACAGCCATACATGTACAAGAGAATCAGTGGGTGGGTGGAAAGGGAAGGAGAGGGGTGGGAGGGATACAGTTCAGCAATGATCCAATAAGCGGTACAGATCCCAGGGAGCTGAGGAAAAGAGGAACATTTTGGATGGTTTTCACGGTGGTGGAAGATTACACATTTTAATCAGCTTCAAATGTTTTGAGTTAAACAAGCCCACTCCTTTTCTTCAAATGGAGCATTTCACCTTAATGTTCTGTCTATTTGTTTGGTATTGGTTGAGCTTCTGACCGTGAGTTGTGGCCAGACATGCGGTAGTGTGGCCGAGCGGTCTAAGGCGCTGGATTAAGGCTCCAGTCTCTTCGGGGGCGTGGGTTCGAATCCCACCACTGCCAGATAAATATTTTCAGACTTGGGAAAAGGCAGTTTAGGGAACATATCCTCATAATAAGCATCATGTTCACAGTTGGTCTTTGTGTTTTACTCCTTGTTGATGGGAAAGCAGCTGTGCTTTATTTCTTCAGGTCATGGCTGATGAACTAAGTGCTGATATGTCTGAATGAGAGACAGGTGATTTTTTGCTAGTATATCAGTCTTCTAACAGTTAGTTGTTGACCTCACTACCACTCATGAGGTAGTGTGGCCGAGCGGTCTAAGGCGCTGGATTAAGGCTCCAGTCTCTTCGGGGGCGTGGGTTCGAATCCCACCACTGCCAGGTGAACTTTTTTTTTCCTTCTCTCTAAGTGTGGGGAAAATGCAGTTTAATGCACAGCTCTATGTATCTTCATAAGAAGCATAATTTTTATGGTCTATTTCCTTGCAAAGCTTTGTTCATGTGTGAATACCGAGTTCCTCCTTGTTGTTTGGGAAAAGCTTTTTTTGTAAAAGCACGGAGAAGCAGCTGAGCTCAACAAATGTTCTCAAACTGTTGCATTCCCTAATTAAACAATAATATTTAAATATTTTGAAGCGAGTCATGAAATCTAATCTAATTATCTGGGAACTGTTCACAATATTGGATCATATTTGTCAGAGAAACTGTACAAGCAAAACCAGTTGATGTGCATTTGCGGAAATAAGATGCAAATAAAACCTAAAATCCCTTTGGCTGTCATGTTGTTATGTCACAACCCTGGGTTATTTATGATTACAGTCCTGCTTCTGCTGTGGTAGCATGCCTGAGTGGTGCTGGATTAAGGCACCATTCTCTTTGAGGGTGTGGGTGTGAATCCCACTCCTCCCCTGAAAGTCTTCTTTTTTCTGGTTCTTGACTTCATTATATTGTAAATCACTGAAAATTATGCATCTGTTTACATTCATGGAGCATGAAAATGAACTCTAATGTGCATTATTTTTGACTCTAACTTTGGTAAAAAGGTTTGTGATGATAACAGTGGTCACATATTCTACACTAATAAAGTTCCATTATTATGATAAGTTGCAATAAAAAGGGACTATTATGCTTTTTCATATCATCTGTCATACACATCATTACAGTGATGGACGCTCATGTTAAACGTGAGGTCAGCGTATGTGTAGGCAGTCACTTTGAGTCTCAGACTGCTGTAAACACTCTGTTTCCAACACTTATTTCTACTCTTGGCTCTGTATGATGTCAGTCAGAGTGGATGTCCTAATATGCTCAAATCACTGGCCACTGGTCAAATCAAAGGAAAGCTGTCCTAAAGGGGGGGGGGTGTAACAGCTTGTTTCAAATAAAATGAACTGAGGTATAAAATAAATAATGATTAATCAGATAAAACCACCACATGCACAATATCACAGCCTAATCATTTTCATCACTGTGTCCATGCAGGAGACACGGATCCAGTGCGCAGGGAGTCCGTGATGCGAAGGACAGCACAGTACCTGAAGCACGCTGAGACGCTGGTGGAGAGGCACTCTTCGCCCACTCACACTCACAAGCCTACACATGCACAGGACCCCTAGATAGACACGTGTATATTGATGCACAATATGCCCAATATATGAAGACAGATCAAAGACTACGAAGCTCAGGGTTGTGGCATACGCAGACATGTCACACGTAGGCATACTCACCAAAAAGGACCGTAAAATGTGACAACCAGTGCCATGGACATGTGCACATATGCTGATTTGGACCAATGGCATTCCCAACTACAAGTACATCCAGGTGGGAAAAAAACTAAATGGCACAAATATATAGATGCACACTACTGAGGTACACACTACGTTACAAACTGGCTCATTATTGGTTTTAGAAAAACATGTAATTTACAAAATCTACTTATGTAGAAACTGAACGTAGCTCTTAACTTACTGGATTAATGGATTTAAAAAAAATCTTTGTTTTTTTTCTCATTATCTATCCTTTATATTGTTCTATGTGTGAATACAATAATATGTATGTATATCAGTGATTTGCATTTTGCACAATGTTTTGTTAATAAATGTGATTTTAATTTAAGTGAGTAAGATATCTCTTCTTCGTGACTAAATTTTGAAAGAGTGGTGTAATTGCTTCAGCCAGCAGTACTACGAGGTCTGTAACTAGAGCTGTTCACAGTCAAATTACTCAGCATCTGGAATGCAAACTCTCCACTGTATGGTTTTACTGCAGGTACGTAGGGAGAGTGGGGAACAGTTTCAGCACCTTCAGACTTTGTGGAATAAATCACCCATTTTTAAAAGAAAATAAACCTAGACCTGTCTTCTAATTTTCCACACCATTTAAAGATGCCCCGTGCCAATATATTCATTTGAACAAATGCTACTGGTCCAACCTCGAGGGGCAAGAGTGGTGGCAACATATAAAAAGTTCATTAAATTTTGTTTGGGCTTTTTCTCAGTAAACATGGTATTTAGTTATTGAGTTTGCATAGTATTGCATAGAACATAGGCCTATCTTCAGTCAATGTGCAGATTTTATAGTGCATGACAGGAAGAATGGAACAGTTTATAATGCAAGAAACTTTTGCTTACACATGTATTCATTATATAAAACTGCAAACGTTTTTAAAAACTACTTATCAAACTTAATGCAAAGTGTAACCTTGTGTTTTTCTAAATTAAATTTCTCCTGGTATGCGAATACTTTTGTCCCTTAACACAACAGATGCAACTGCATTTTGTCATTTTATCCAAGAACACACAAACAAATGATCTCTCGTGGTCTTATATTTCTCTGTTCTGTTCATTTTAAGTAGTAGAAAAGATAAACTGTGCCTATTTTGAACTATAAATGGTGAGAAATAGTGTTGCGTGGTCTGCTTTAATCTGACCAGTAGGCACGTGTCACAAGTCCAGAGAACAGTGATCCAAACTGAGTATGCTTGTTTTCATACAACAAGTAAGACCAGCGTGACAAAAATACATCTCATACCAGCAAAACAGGTTACTCCCCCATAGACACAAAGTTTCCTCTGTCTAACTGGGAAGGGGGAGGGTCAAACTGAGCATTTGCACTATGAGGGCATTCACATTATTTGGAGGAATGAGACTCTTCCCAGTGTCTCCCATAACTGCTTTGCATGCAGGCCTGCAGTAGCCTGGCAGTCCCTCTTAGAGGCGCTGTTGACTATTGGATTCTCACTAGAACAAATGGTGTAGTGCATAAACTCATCCTCTCTGTTGATGTTAAAATCAGGTAAATGTCACATTTGTTTTTCCCAGCTGAATAATTCTGAGCACAAAGCAGTAAACTGTGGCGAAAACTGGAACCTGAAGCCTTCTGCGGCACTAAATAACAGGGGAAAAAAGCTGCTACAGGTTCTGTTTTTCCACATGCTGAACTAGTGTAGAAATAACTGTAAGATAGTCCAAGATAATGTTTATTTACCGTCTTATCAAGAAACATCCCCTTTTCATCAGATGTGTATTAAGGCAAGCCACAATACACACTGACCACCTTTTTTATTAGGTTAAGTTTTTGATTTTTGACTGAGAGACAAGCGATGGAAGTTGGAATGGCAAAAAAAAAAAGATGAAAAAGAGAGGGGGAAAAAAAGATCACAGCCAGCACCAGAATCCCTTCTCTGGAGAGGAGAGAGGGATTGAGTGAGGACTGGAAGGACAAACAGATGGAGAGGCGACAAAAAAAGGGAGGCCAGTGAGAGGAAAAGGCTACCCTTTCTCCCACCACATCAAGGGGCTGCAGAGAGTGAGAAATAACAGAAAGGATGGAGGAGAGGGGAAAAGAAGGGATGAGATTAGAGGATAAGCAGAGATCATCCCTCCATTGTTAAAGGCATGGAAAAAAATGGACCCTCCCTCTTCCTCTATTTTCATCCCCCCACCATACCTCCTTTTTTTTTTTTGCATGCTTTGTTTTGACCATTGTAGTAAGCATGAAGTGGATGGAGGGATGGCAGAGAAAGCAAGAGATAACATTGCTCCATCCTGTTATATATCCCTCTTTTCCTCTCATCGCTCCACCTCTCTACCTTTCTCTCCATCTCCCCCTCATTCTAGTGCTCCACCTGTGAAATGCAGAGGATGTGAGATAGGAAGATGGAGAGACAAAGAGATGGAGGGAGGGTGGGAGGTTTGAAATCAGAAGGGGGAGGGGGAGGGGGGGTAGAGGCTCACAACATTAGCATGCTGAGAGTGTCAGCACTCTCCTCTTTTTTCTCTCTCTCTCTCCCTCCATCCCCATCCCTCACTCTGTCTCTTTCTCCTCACTGGTCACTGCAATTATACCATCAAAACACTCCAGCCTGAGAGCATAATAGCTTCCCCCCTGTGCGTGTGTGTGTGTTATCATGAGAGATCAAAAGAAAGATGTGTGTCTGTGTGTATTTGTGCATAATTTAGTGCCATACATGGTACATTACGTGTGCATGCATGACATAAAGGGCAGCTCTGTGTGTGTGTGTGTGTGTGCCAATTCTGGATTTGCAGCATGTGTGGGTGAACATGAGAGTGTGTGTGTTTAAGTATCTTTTTGAGTCCTAGCAGCTAGAAAAACTGCTTCTCCAACCCCTGACCAAACACACTCTTAAGCGCACTCTAAGAGACCCACTTTGCATGTGTGTCTGCTGAGTTTCTATTTACACACACTCTTTCGCACTGGCTCACACTAACTCATGCTAATGGATGCATACAGGCATACAGTCATGCCTCTGAGAGACAAACCGTTATGACCTACATGCCCAGTGGGTCATCATCAAGCCAAACAGCACACTGTGACACCTTTGGGTGTCCACACACACACACACACACACACACACACACGCACGCACTTTCTCTCACTGTTTTTATTTTTGCTCTCTCAACTTCCTCTATCGCTCTTCCCTTCCGCCCTCTGTGTCTTCCTTTTTTCTCTTGTTCCCTAACACACATACACACTAAC
>VUQK01016270.1:0-11736 GCA_015106715.1 Bujurquina vittata
CTTCTGCATGATGATTGGATGATCTGTCTGAGGCTGAATCCCTTTTTGATTGACAGCAAAATGAGCGATTGAGCGATCTTTTGGTGCAAACATCCGCATTTTAAAATTTTCATTCTGTTCTGCGTTGAACCGGAGACTTTCCTAATCCTCTTAGCGGCATTTTCTTTGTCTTGTTCATTAGTGGCAACGATTGGAGCTACATCTGCAGGTGTAGAGAGGAGCTTCTCCTGTTTAAAGCAGCTCAAGTCTTACACCCGCAACACCATGGGCCAAGGCCGTTTAAGCAGCCTAGCTCTGCTGGCCATTGAGAGGACACTAGTCAAGTCCCTGGAAACGACGCCTTGTTGGTACGACAGGGTCACAGATCATTTTCTTGAAAAGGAACGGAGGGTAGAATTTACGTATAAAAATAAACTGACTTGATTTTATTTTATTTTTTTTCATATATATTTATTCTTTTTTGTGTGTGTGAACATATTTCAACCCAAAAGCTCAGTAGCACAGTCTACAAAATTTTATTTATTTATTTATTTTTATTATATTTTTTCGACACATTTTATAATGTAGGCCGATATTGAGCTTCCCCTCCTTGAAAGACCAGCATCCGCCACTGGTCTACATATCTGAGGATACATCAGCCTGAGAATAATCATATTTTTAAATAAATACACTTACCCAGTCACATGAATATTAAAGAGGTTTTAAATGTTTCTCACTCCTGCTATGAGCTAATCACCGAGGGGGCACTAACCCCCCAGGAGCTCCTTCATAATCTGTTTTCTTTATTTCATGGATTCATCAGAGTCAGGGAATAAAAGTCTGTGTTGATGAATTCAGCTGGTGCGCTGTGATCTCACCATCCTTCGTAATAAAAGCTCAAACGCAGCGAGAGGCGGTCCACAGAGGCGTGTGATCTAACCACAGTACACCTGCACTCTCAGCCTCAGGAGGGCTTTATCTTCACAGGAAGTGCACACATGAATGTGAAGTCGGTGTGTTTGAAGTGTTTACACAGGACAGACTGACTAGGAGATACGAGCTCTCCCGGCGCTTTAAAGCTCGTGTTTGGTCAGGTGGAAACCGCGTATCTGATCATCAAAAGCCTCGTTTTTAACCTTTAACCCCATCAGCACTTCCTGCTTACCTCGTCTGTGATTGGCCACTACCAGGAAGCTCTGGTTGTGGATGTGAAAGGCTTCCCAGTCCAGGGCAGTGTGAGTCTCCAGAGTCTGATAACGGACGAAGCGCCGCCGCTGCCGATGCCACCGATAGATGACTGACAGCTCAGTCCCCGCCTCTCTGAAGTTCGCCGCCACCACCAGGAAAACCTGAAGGACAGAAACGTGATGATGGAGCCAGTTTAAGGAGCAGCTCGTTTCACGTTCCTCTTTTACAAAAGTTTCTGACTGACTGCAAATCTGCACCGACACGTGGCTCTAAAGGTTTGGTCTGCAGTGACCTCTGACCTCTGCAGTGATTGTTCTCATGCTGCTCTGCATTAACAGGGCTGAATACCTGTAGAGCTTTAAGTGTGCACGTGTGTGTGTGTGTGTTACACAGTGTGCAAACAAATCCAAAACAATGTGCACACAAAGGTTCAAAAAGAATCAGGTGTGTTTGTTCTCCTTTTAAAGCCTCCCCCTCCCCCCAGCTGCACCAGGAACCATCAAACCTTTAAAACCTGCTTTCAGCTCTGCTTCAGCTAGCTTCATTTTACTTCCTGTTTGTAACAGGTGGATTTTTAGGTGTTTTTATCGGTGACTCTGAGGGAAACAAGCAGGTCTTTGAGTCTTGAGATTCTGAAAATAATGTTCCTCCTTTGTTGCATTAAATGTGCTTTTTAGGTATTAAATCATTTTTCCTGGCTGTTTGTGAGTGTTTGCCTCTCAGCCTGTGGACCGACCTCCAGGTGAAGGACGCCGATGGATTCTTCCCGCCAAAATCTTTCTCTGCTTCAGCAGCTAACATCCGCCGTGGTGCGAACTAGTGTTTGATGTCAGATTTTATCCATCAGTAAATCACGCACAAACCACAGATGTATAACATTTGGTCTCTACGGTAACAGCCAATAGGGGGCACTTAGACAGCTAGCTGTAACTTAGCGACACAGCGTGTATCTGACACCAGCGTCGTCATTGTGGTGAGCTTTGCTGTCATTGTTCTGAACCTCGGGGGTACACACTGTTCTCAGCCGCTGGACCCGCTCACCTTATTGTCGATGATAAAGTGCTTCCAGGATCGAGCCTCCTGAGTGCTGATGTTCTGGTAGAGCTGGAAGGAGCCGTTGGTCCACCTGTAGACTGCCGAGCCGGACCGAGAGTCCCTGCCGAGGAGACATGAGGTTAGACAGAGGACAGAGACTTCTCCAGAGACCAGTTTCTGCTGCAGTTTCAGTACTTGTTGGCTGCAGCCATGAACAGGCCTTCAGACGGGATAGAGAAGATCTCGATGTCGAAGGTTTCCGAGCGAGTGTAGAGGTCCTGGTAGTCCTCCACGTAATCCAGACGCTCCTTGTCTGCACACACAGGCAATACAGCTTGTAGCGTCTCTGAGGCACTCTGGAACGTCCAGACTTTTAAAAATATTAATTATTGTATATTAATTTAAATCAGTGCAAGTTAAAAGTTTCAGTGTTGCTGCACATCTGCCCACAAACACCACAGACTGTGAAGCTGAGGTCACATTTAGATAAACTGTGACAGTTCAGCTCTTTAAAACTTTTCACAACTCGACTCATCCTGCAGCCATGCTCGTAATATAACGAAGCTTTGCTTGCTTCATTCTTCATGTTTCATTTTTGGAGATTTATCTTTATAGCGTACGAGTTAATAAGACGAGATTCTTTTAAAACAACCTCCTAAAGTCCTGTGTAGAACTGTTATTGTAAAATTACAATTATTCTGTTGATATGACCTGTTTTAGTCACATGACTGAGGAGGGCTGTAGGTCACACCTGACAGCAGGTGTGTGAGGTACTTCCTGACCGTGCGTCCAAGCGAGGATGTTCAGACTCACTCTGCAGCAGCGTCCTCCACCTCAGCCCGTCGCAGAAGAACAGAAATTTCCTCTGAGCGTTGAACCACAGCTGGCCCTGCTCCGGGCTCGAGCAGGGAGGAGGATTTCCCACAGTCACTCTGGCCTCAGCCTCTGAAACACAACAAGAACCCACGTCTGAGTCTGACAGAGGGACCGAGGGCTCCACATCACATCTGTGAGGAACATGTTCTTCTTCACAGAGCCACAGAAATGTCTTCAACAAAGCAGACAATCAAACCCAAGACCAATCTATGAAATGCTCACAAACATCAGATTCACAGTTTTCTGCTTATTTCTATTTTATTATGTGCAGAAATCATCCATTTCCTGCTGAGCTGCAGCCATGGTTTCAATGAAGCGAAGACCAACACTGAGCAGAGAGAATTATGAATCCTGGACTCCATATGAAAGATGGAGATGACCCAAAATGCTGTGAAAGGCTCCAACAGCGCAAACACAATCCAGAGTTCTTAGAGTTCGATGCTTGGATCAAACCAACAGTCAGACATGGTGGGGTGTGCAGGAGTCGCCCAGGAGAAGCCCTCTATCATGGAGATGTTTCCTTGTGTTCCTGTCAGCAGCTGGATTCAAACTGTCAGTGTCGGACAGATAAACAGAAGTAATGAAGTGAAGGTTTTCATCTCCTCTGTAACCGCAAGAGAGGAGTCCTCCATGACACATCAGACTTCACCTGAGGGGCAGCGAGATCCAGATCCAGATTAAACCGCCATCACCTTTCCACAAACTGAGACATGCCTGAGTCAGATTCTAAAAGTAGCTCCACGTGAGCGCTGCTCGTTTTTTCTGTGGGCGCAGACACTCAGAGATGTGTTGAAACGAGAAGTCGAGTGTTTGTGTGGCGCGCTCAGGTATGTAAATCAAACACGCCACAGACAGAGCTGACGCAGGTCGATATGAACTGTGAGTCATAAAGAGCGGGAATGAGCGCGAGGCTTCAGTCAGCTGAACTTCATTAACTCTGAGCATGACTGACAGCACACACTCAGCATCCAGCATCCCTTTTCTTTGCTGACACACGTGAGGACAGGTAAGGGTGGCTGGAGTCTCCCACAGCACACACTGGTTGTCAGGTGGATTTTGCCCTGGACGGGTTCCTGACGTTGCTCCGTCCAATAAATGAAAGCTTCAGGAGGAAAAAGGACCAAAGTACCGGTCTGCCAATGAAACCCAGAAACAACTAGAACAGAGGTCACTAATAGACGGGCCTCGGTCCAGATCCGGACCAAAACGATGTCTTGTGCGGACCAGAACCTAATACCACAACATACGTGACCACTTAAAATCTTGTTGAGCACTTTCTGGTTTACAGGCGCAGCTTTTACAGTCCTTACAGTAATGGTGAAGCGTCCAAGGAAACCCACTGACCAATGGCATGCGAGATTGACCATACCATGTGACCCACCAAGCCGGTTCCAACCATCCCGTAAACTTTGTAACAAAGTGAGGACGGATGAGAGTTTGAGAGAGGTTACCGAGGAAAAGACAAAAATAATTCTGGCAGGACAAGAGCTAAAAATGTTCAGATATTAAATGAGTTCAGAGTTAAATTCTTTAAATAATGTGAAACTTGAAAATATAAATCAAACGTTTCCTCCATTTCTTTCTTTCTGAAGTTAGACACTGAATTAGGATCTTATTTGACATGTCATCCTACTTTTACTCAGTAAATAAGAGAACAGCAAATAGTTGGACTTTCAGAACCTTGGCCTCATGAAATTTGGTCTGACTGGACCTCTTTAAATTTTAATTTAATACCGCTGAACTAGAATGGAGGGACGGATTTCTTCAGGCATACCTGAGATGTGCCGTGATGCTTTGGCTGGGATGTTCTGATTCTGACACAATAACACAAACACACCTGTATGACTGCCTGACCTCACACTGTCATGGAAACAACATCAAACAGCAGGACAGAGCCTGAGTGTGAAGCAGCAAACACACACACACACGCACACACACACATACACACACACACACACACACACACACACACACACACACACACACACACACACACACACACACACACAGTAGCTGCTGTCAGTCACAGCTATTTTCATCCTGTCAGTCTGAGGCTCAGGTTACTGGATCGCTGATACCATCACAAGGCCCGGTTTACAGTCCAAACACACTCTCAGAGGTGGAGGAAGTCCACGGATACTTTCTGTTGTAAAAGCAGCAAAACACACTTTGCCCGAATCAGTCAAAATAGGACACACAAGCTGATGCATTTTAGCATTCCCAGCTATGCACAGCTGTCAAATACAGAAAAGGCCGCCTAGCGAAATAATTTCCTCTCATTGCTTTGGTGCACCCCCTCTTGACGCCCCTATGCATTGAATATAGTGCATACCCACTTTTAGTGCCACTGCATACACATATTTATATGCGTATTTATTTTTTTGGCAATCAGTTAACAAATAACCGATTACCAAATAACCAGTAATTAATAAAAATGCTGATGATCCCTGGCAGCAGAGGTCTCTGAGTGAGTTGTGCTGCTGTGACTCAGAAGGCCTGCTCTGTATTTAACCTCCCAAACTGCAGGTGGCGCTGGACTAACATGAACCACCGTAGCTGCTGTGTTTTTCTCCTCACCGTAGGGGTAAACTGGCCCCTGCTGGTCGGGCTGGAAGGGGATGGTCTTCAGGACCTTTGGGACAGCTAGCTCGGTCAGACTGGGATCGGCGGCAGGGCACAGTCTGGACCCGGCGTCTGAACCAGGAAGCAGGACCAGCTGCCGCAATAAACCCTGAAGAACAGACAGACCCTCGTGAAGCAGCAGGATGGACAGATGGTCTGGATCTGATCCTGATCAGAGACTCACAGAGAAGCGCCCCCTCCACCTGCCCCTGCTGCTGATGAAGAACCTGGACCCTCTGGTGCTCAGATGGCTGGGGAAGGACTGGACCTGTTTACTGGGGGACAGGAAACCAGTTAATGTCACACACAATGCTGGTGTCTGCTGGTCTGTGTGGTGTCAGAAAGCATCGCTGGCTCACAGCTCCAGAGGGAGTCCACAGTCGATGGTCAGCGTGGCGAATGGCCCGGTGACAGCCAGCACCACAGTGTGCCAGCGGTTATCGTCCAATCCAACCTCCTTAAAACTTATCCGGCTCCGCCCACCAACACCAGGGGACGTGGTCAAGAAGTGGAGGCGGTTTTGAGAGACACGTAACCCCAGCAACAGTGAATCAGATCCCTCCCGCACCAGAGAGAAGATGTACTCATTAGTCTGGAAGCAGAGAGAGAAAGAACAGCTGAGACCAGATTGGACTGGACTGGACTGGACTGCACTGACCCGGACCAGACCAGGTTCTGCTCCATTCACCTTCTGTCTCAGACTGCGAATCTTTACTGTGGTAACCAATGAGAACTCAGCGGGGAAGTAGTCACAGTTGGTGAAAATCTGGGAGGCGGGGAAGCTCAGTGGTGCTGCCGTGGTGCTGGCCAATCGGAGACCTCTGGAACCTTTGGACTGAACCATCTGCACCTGGTGGGGGAGTGGATGGATCAGGTTATCCACCAGTGTCTCTTCTGTGGTCGTTTACCTGTTCATACCTTTTTCCTGGGTTCTACCTGAGTGGGCGTGGCTTGTCCTGGGGGTGGCAGGGCTCTGGATAGCAGGTCGAGTGGCAGCAGGTCTGCAGGGAAACACACAATAATTAGAACAGTGAAATAAATCAAATAAAACGTAATAAACCAGAAATATGTTTTCTGTCGATAACCTCTAACCCTCCATCAGTCCCAAAGTCTGAATCAGGCTCCTGAGTCCATTTTTGGTTCCTGTTTATATTCATGTCCAGGTCAGTTCCCGTGTCGGTTTCCTGTCTCTGTGTCTTTGCTATTTAGTTTTCCTTCTTTAGTGGTTAGTTTCAGCTGAGTCCGCATTATTTGCTGTGTCCCCGTCTTTGGTTCTCCTCTTGCTGTGTGTTCCCTTCTTTTATGTTCTTCCATGTTGTTTCCTACTTTCCTCCTAGTTTCCTAGCTCGAGTATTTCTGGCTCCTGTCACTTCTGTGTATATTCATCATGTTTTCCATGTGTGATCCAGCATTGAGACTGCAAATCCATCTAAACCCATTATCAAATACCAACGCAGCTAAAAATAAAGACTGATCAGGAGTAGGCAGATTATCTCCCTGATGCTGTTTTCAGATCCCTGAAAGCTGATTTTTATGAAAGGAGTGGCAGGTGAAGGTGAGCTTATCACTTTATTTCCTCCAGCTCTGATTGATAAGCATCTCAGCAGTTAATCTGTATCAGCGCTCACATGTAAATGATCTTAGATCAGTTTATTTTTATCCCCTCTGTTGGAGGCCTAGATCCTGAACTAAAAATAAAACTCAACTTCCTGTCTGCAGGGTCATAGTTCCTGTTGCTGTATTGTGAAGGAAGCTTGCAGGTTTTTCCTGTATCTGTTAGCACCTATAGCAGATGTGCTACAGGTGAATCTGAGAAATGAGACCGTCATGCTGAATAAAGCTGCAGCTCGACTCTTACTTTAAAAATCACCAAAACATTAAAAAAAAATTTCTGGGTTCTTGTGTGAGGAGAGAGGCTGAGGGAGCAGACATGTATGTCCTCACTGACAGCATCAGGTCAATGTTAGTCTTTATCTGGAATTCCCCTTTAAGCTCCACTGAGGCCGTCTGTGTGTTTTGTTGCAGTGGCGGATCAATGGAAGATGAATGGAGGATGAATGGAGGGAGGGGCCGACAGGTACAGAAACAGATCTCACATTTCAAAGACTGAAAACACCGACGCACAAAGCAGCAGAAACGTCTCAAACACACCAAGACGTCAGAGTCGGGGCAGCAGACCTTCACTGAGCTCTGACATTTGGTATCAGTGAAGTCAGTGACAGAAGCTGCTCAGGGGTCAGAGGTCACAATACTCCAGGAAGTCTGTTTACGAAAGGTAGCAGTCGAATTCACAATTTTAGCTGCAGAAAAAAAAAATCAGCTTTCTGGCAAACTGGCAAAAATCATCAGCAATAATGTCATCAAAGGTGTTTACTCAAGACTTTAACCACAACAGAAAGAGACGTAGAATACGTCTTTAAGGTTCCCAATTAACAGCTTCACTAAATAGAATAGAATAGAACAGAATAGAATAGAACTTTATTGTCCTGCAATAAGACATTTGTCTCAGATATATTTGTTTTGGAACTAATACCCTAAAACACCTGACAAAGAGCTTTCACAAACACAAGGTGTGCTGGCACACTGTGCCCTGAGCTGTAACCCACAGAGGGACCCAGATTTCAGCTGATTGCGTGCAGAAGTGAAAGGATCCAGTTTAAGGTGTCATGATTGACCAAACAATCGCATCATGTTTTCCATCTAGCATTATTTTCTTATTCCTACATCAGCCCCAATATATTTGAGGGCCTGTCCAGGGTCTATAGAGCAGCACAGCATACATCAACACCTGCGAAAATGAGATATTAATTAAAACATGTTGATGTCATCAACAGAGCCTTCAACACAATCCCTCTAGTCTGCCAATGTATTTGATAAGATAAGATAAGATAAGATAAGATAATCCCACGACGGGGAAATTTGTGCATTAGAAGAAGGATGAATAAAACAAGAACTGTGACCGAACCTTTATTTATCCAATCTCATCCAGAATTAAAAGTCTATTTTTGAACAGTGACCTGTTCTCAGCTATAATAATGTCTAAATACTTATATGTAACTGAATTACAACCACTTCAGAAAGATGAGGTGGTACCTCTACTCTACTTGGAAAATTAAGTATTAAGTTGGATTTGCCTGCAGCTAACGACACGCTAAATGTAGCAACATCAGAGGCAGAATTCAGTGGTTTGTATATAAAATGTCCTCTGCAGAAAAATGCAGGCTTTAATAAATCATCACAAAGGTGACTTATATAAATGAAGAAGAGCAGTGGTTCTCAGTAATGTGCCAGAGTACCTTAATGATCATTTTTTCCACTATAAAGCATTCCTCGATTTTCTTTTTTATACACCTGCCACCCCGCAGAGCTCCTGTCAGATCTGCAATCACTTCGTTCCATCTTTATCTTATTTGTAGCGACGTGATTCCAGTTTTTAACGAGATTAGAATGATACACACTGATACCAGAATCCTCTCAGAGTCTCATCAAAATCCAAGGAGAAAGGCCGTGAATGATTGTGTGGTGGTGATATGAAGTGTTATAGTGTGAACTGTGGGTCGCACCTGCAAATCACTAATGGCTCCTCCCACTGACATCACCTGTTCCAACTTTGAGTCCAGCTTTTTGACTTCGGCATCAGCCGTATTTTGGTTTTAAAAACATGGAAGTGGTTACAGTAGGATCTGATGTATTTACCGCCCTGTCAGTTGTAATGTTTCATTGATATTATTCTTTAACACTGTGGCAGGTTTGTTTTTTACCCTGACCCCCATCTGAAAGATGACACTGTGCAGTGAAAAGATGGACTGTCTCTTTAAAGCTGATAAAAAGTCAAGTCCTCATACCTGTACAGGGTCTCCAGCTGTGACTGAGGACTCTGGCGGCGAGCAGCACCCAGGTGAGCAGCAGGGAGCGACACGCCAACATCACGCCTGCGCACCGTCAACAGCGTGCGTTCGACTCGTGCTCACCAACCCACGACTCTCAGCATCATCATCTTCCTGTCGGCCTGAGGATCTCCTGAGCGATGCTTATTCAATGTCTGCGTTCAAAGGAGAACAGCGGGAAGAACAAGCTTCTAGATTTTGGTTCTTTATCAGTGCTTCCAAACGTTTCCCCTCGGTGAGCTCCGGAGACCCTTCACTTTACAGCTAATAGTTCTCTTTATTCATAATTTCAGTTATTTTGTAGTTTATTAAATATTTCATCTTTTATACATGAGAAATAACAACTATCAGCTATATTAATATAACAACACAAGACCACTAATGATTCCAGTAACTTGGCCTGATCCGTCAGAGACGGTACTTTTGGATCCATCAGACTTGGACTCTTTGGAAAGAGAAAGAAACACAGATCTGAACAGCTGCCGACTGGAACCATCTGAACCGGTCTGAACTAGTTTGGGTTCTGATGGCCGGGTAACTCTTTGGGCCAGATTTACACATCAGATCATTTTCCTGCAGCTAGTAAAAGAAACCAAAGTGATATCAAACCTGGGTCAGAGGTCAAAGGTCAGAGGTCCAGCTCCAGTCCCGGGTCAGCCTGTGAAGAGGTTTCTGGTGGTTTGTCGGGACATTTTTGGAGATGTTTGATTTTTGGTTGAGGAAAAAATTTGTTTGAAAAGAAGTCATCAGAGTTTCGCCTCACAAACGGTCGGTTTTGTCTTAGTTTGTCTTTAAACCGTCCTGATCATCTGTCCTGGCCCTTCACTAATTTTTTCAGCGTTCCTGAGAAAACGTCACTCTTCACACCAAATGTCCAAAATGTTCATGCAGACCACGAAGACAAACAATCATCGTCCAACTTTTGAAGCTCTTCCGGTTGTCTCCTTCAGCTGCAGATGTTCCACAGCAGCTCTTCTCACTCGGTTCCCCCTGTGAGGCTGCTGTCTGCACAGCGACTGGAGGTGATTTGCAGCTTCAGGTGAGTCTCACTGAGAGAGAGAGAGTTTACCTGCAGGTGAGCTGAGCTTGCTTGCCCCACATTTAAATATAAAAGACTGGGAGGAGCTGGAGAGAGAGGGAGGGAGGGAGCTCTGCCTCCTCTTCACCTGTGACACACTTTAACCCACCTGAAAAAAAACCTGAAGCTCTACAGAAAGCAGCTGGATGGAGGACAGAGTCCCACCTGAGGAAACAGGTGAGTGCTTAATAAAGAATGAACCTGTGTTTATTGCACTGCTGCAGATTTGTTCAGGCTTTAGAGGGTGGAGGTCCACGATGGAAACCATGAAGCAGCTTCACATCAGACATCCACTGCTGGGAGGAGCTACCTTTACCTGATAGGGTCACTCACTTCCTGGTGGCGACCGTAAAGCCAGTGTGTGACCACACAGTGCGTAAGCGGGTGATCATTGGTGCTGATTGGCTGTTGAGGCTCAGGCGCAGGAGTGTTTTTCAGGGGTCCCTCCTCCATCAGCCTGTCGCTGCAGTTGCTTCGTGGATCATTCTGTGGTTGGTTGAAGGCTTTCGTCCTCGTTAGTTTGTTTGTGCTTCCATCTCCATCGTCGTCTTTGTAAGTCATCATTAACAGATCATCACTGAGATTTTTAACACCGGGGATGATAGCTGATACTCTAAAAGCCGATATTATGATATTTCGGCCGATATTGTTTCCTTTCACACGCCTGAAACTGAAGCAGCTCTCCGAACACCTATGGGGACGACGCAGAGCTCCCTCTGGTGGACAACATATACCAGGTTAAAAGGTGTTTAATCTTCATCCATCAGCTGCTTACCAAGCTCATCGCAGTATAACACCAATCCGTGGTGAACTGCTCAGTCTAAGAGGTGATATTAAAACTTTATTTCTTATATTTAATGTTTCATTTTTTAATTATTTTGGCCTTTCGTGCGTCTCTCACTGAAGATCAGTCTGTCACTCAGATGCTGTATAAATAAAGTTTGACTGATTGA
The DNA here is from genome assembly GCA_015106715.1 of Bujurquina vittata. NCBI lineage: Eukaryota > Metazoa > Chordata > Actinopteri > Cichliformes > Cichlidae > Bujurquina > Bujurquina vittata. The sequence continues at coordinate 11,619 of VUQK01016270.1, forward strand.
TTATTGGCTGCATTCTTTCCAACACAAGAAATATGAATATAAATAATCAGCAGTTCAGTTCTGATGTTCATGTTTGTTGGAGTCACAACATGTTGACTGAGAGAAGCTGCAGCAGCAG
>VUQK01016270.1:11756-27883 GCA_015106715.1 Bujurquina vittata
GGAGGAGGAGGAGGAAGATGAAAGACAGAGGAGAAGTGACTGATCTCAGGTCTGTATCTGCATCAACTCATCAGAGCAGAGGAATTCCCCAGGTGAGCCAGAGCCCTGCCTCCTACCTGTCTGACCCGCCCCCTGACATCAGCTGTCATCAGACCTGAGGCTACACACACACACACACACACACACACACACACACACACACACACACACACAGGTGAGTTAAATATGGGTTTAATTACCCAGAATGCATCTGTCTGCTGATGAAAGAAAAACACATAAATACTCTGTTACTGTAAAAAGTACTGCATTCAGTAACAGACAGTGCACATTATCAGCTAACAAAGCACACACAGTTATACTCCTCTAGTATTTGTCTCATGGTTCAGCACACTGTTTCCCAGCTGAGGGCTGGGGTCCTGCACAGGGTCACCGGATAATCCCAGAGAGGAATTCCTTAGGCGACGCATAGCTCCGCCTACCACCTGTCTGCCGTCATCAGCTGCGGTCAGAGTCACGTGATCAGTCTGAGATTATTAAAGAGAAAAATGAAGAGAAGAAACTGACATTTCTGTTATACAGAAACAGTTTTGGTCAGCCCTTTATACCTCACCTGTTCAAATAAATTTTGCATTATTAGGGGTGTGGCCTCTCTGACTGACAGGTGGATGGTGACACAGGCGGCTGTAGCTGCTAGCTGTCTGCTAGGCTTCACCTGAGCTAACAGGAGTGCCTGGCCTGGACCTCTGGAGCATCTTTGTTGTTTAATCAGCAGGTATCTGTGTGTGTGTGACGCTCATGTTCACTCTGTGGGTGCAGCTGCAGCACCACGCTAGCTAACATATGGTATTAGCTTAGCACTCCACCCTCTCTTCCAGGTTAGATCACTTCTGGCTCCAAAACATCAACACAGCAACGATCAGAATGTTTAAAATCCAATGTATTCATGAGTTCTACAAAACCTGTTACCGTGACTCTCTGCAGAAGACCCAGCATGCATTGCAGAGGTCAGAGTTCAAAGGTAAAATTAAAATCAGGGTTTCTGGGTTATTTTCACAGACTTTGCACTGAGTAAGTGAGCTGCAGTTTACTCAGACATGAAAAGCAGTTCTGATGTGGGAGACGTTTAAATCCCAGTAATCCCAGTTTAAACGCAAGCCTGGATCTGATCCAGCAGGCAGAGACACGAATGAACCCACAGAGACCTTTCAGGCTCACATCACTGCACCCATGTGACCCGAGCCAGGCACTTCAGCCTGTAACTCTGTCTGAGTGCAGTACAGCCAAAAGTACTGATACTGCAGTGAAGAATACTCTGCAGGAGGCTCAGCACAGAAATAACCATTATAATCACTCAAGGAGCTTCTTTTTATTAGTTTATGCAAAACTTTATAATAGTAGTGGGAAGTTCTTCCATCAGTTAAAAATATCCGAGTGCTGTTCCTCCAGCTGGCTCCTAGCCTGGTTTATAAAACATCAGTAAAAAATTAAAACCACGCTGATAAAAAGCAGCAAATATCTGTGTGATGCTGGTTTCAGCCTTCAGCAATTACTGAGCAAACATCAGCAGATGTTCACCTGCACTGAAGGACAGGTGTGCCTGAACATCTGTGTGAGGACCACAGAGACTGTAACAGGTCAAATGTCAGAGGTCTCAGTGAGATCGGAGGTAAACGTTCGGTTTCTAACTGCTCCCGGGTCTGAGCGTGCTCACATCAAAAGGCTCCTAAAAACTAAACGAACACAGGAACATCACAGGGAGACACACCGAGGTTCAGAGCTCAGTGTGGAGGCCACGGCTGCTTTAAACGTGATTCAGCTCAAACACACCTGCATTTACCTGTATGATAGGTTAACTTGTGTGGCAGCTGCTGTTGGTCGCAGGTACGACGCTGCTCTCAGCGTGTCACTAGGAAAGTCACTGAACTCGACCTGCTCCAGGATCTGCACCGGCTGCATCCGTGAATCCCGACTGATCCTCAGCTCCCAGCCTGCGAGGACCTCCGACACACAGACATGCGGGGTTAAAGACGTGTTTACAGTCAACAAGGTTTCAGCCTCGAACCTGAACCTGAGTGTGTGTGTGTGTGTGTGTGTGTGTGTGTGAGAGCAGAGGAATGTCATCTGTGATGGTGCTGATCTGATAAGATTTCTCAAAGTGTTTCTAAAGAAAACTCGTCTGCACTCATGCTGTATGAAACCTGAATGCACTTGACTACACACACCTTTTTTTGTATTAAAAAGAAGAAACTTTATTACCTGTTGTAAGCAGTGATGGGGACTTCCTAGCCTGATGTCTGTAGCAGCAGATCCAAGGTCATTTTAACTTTACTGACCATACATAATCAGGCTGGTTCCAGATCTGCTCAGTGACAAAACTATGAATGATTCAAAGGTTTGAGCAAGCTGAACGCCTGATCCATCGAGCCTCATCAGACCGGGTCATGTTTTCCCAGTCTGCTGTTGTCCGGTGTTGGCGAGTCTGTGTGAACTGTAGCCTCAGTTTCGTGTTCTCAGGTGACAGAGGGGTGTGCTCTTCTGCTGCTGTAGCACATCTGCTTCAGGGTTCAAAGATGCTCCTCTGCATACCGCAACGAATCGTTATCTGAGTTGCTGTTCCCTTCCTATTAGCTCGCAACAGTCTGCCCATTCTCCTCTGACCTCTGACATCACCAGAGCGTTTTCTCCCAGAGACCTGCTCATTCTCAGAGATTTCCAGCACAGCTGTGGCTGACCTGAAGTGGAATCTGAACTGTCACTGAGTGCAAAACTGATGTCTGAGCCAGAGGTTGAGAAGGCACAGCACTGGGTGCTGCCCCTTGGTAGGCTTCCTGAAGTTGGCCAACCACAGACTGGGCTTTTGGTGAGCTTTAAAGGCACAGACAGAGAGCTGTGTACTGTATGAAGGAGTATTAGGGCCACACGGAGGAAAAAAAAATCAAATTAGCATTTTGATAATAAAGTCAAAATTTCTAGAAAAAAGTCAGTCGTCATTTCAAGTCAAATAGTGCCATGGATGATACACCCTCTACAAAATGGCTCGGGTAGATGAAACAACCTGATCTTATTGTGTCTCCTGATTCAGCATTTCTGTACCACACTAAGGTGCAAACATCAGTATCCTTGCATCTCCGTCGCCAGTTTGTGTGTTTTTCCCTCTGAGCAGATGCAACTTTCGGCATCTCTTTAACGTCCTCACTCTGATCACTACATCGTGTTTATGTAAAAGAGAAATCACGTCCTTGTTACTAAAACTGATTCTAAAGTGTAGCTTCACTAACTCGTAATACGAGACCTTCTAGAGGGTAGAGCAGATGTGGCAGTTGTTTGACTTGAAACGACAACTTTAATCTCCACATTTTGACTTTATTCTCAAAATGCACAATTAAAATGTTTTCTCTCATGTGGCCCTAAGACTCCTTTGTAGTACAGACAGCCAGTTTAAGATAAAGAAGGATTATTGTGATTCATGCAAAGCTAACGGGGCCACTGAGAACATGGAGCAGACTGAGGTCCACCTGAGTGAGCAGGTAATCAGAGTACCTGTATGAGCTGTGGGGCTGTCTGCGCTCTCTAACTGATGCTGCAGATTCTTTCATGTCTTTCTGTCTGAGGCAGGTTGAGACAGGAAGCTGCCGCCATCACACGTCACTCCCTCGCCGACCCCTCTCATCTGTGCTCAGCTCCCTCCTTTCTTCCTTTTTATCTGCAGACTTCTTACAGTCGTGATGTGAGCTGTGAGTCAGAGTCACAGTGAAATTAAGACAAACTGATCCAGGATAAGCGCAGGTTTAAATCTGCATGTGATCTCAGCTGTTTATAGATGTTTGTGCTTTAGTGGTACTTGGATAAAATGTCACTTTATTTAGAAATGTGACGTATGTGCACCCACAGCAGGCAGCTGAGCCTGACTCACTCAGCTTTTTGTGCGTTAAACCGGCCACAGCACAAAGGCAGCAGGTGAATCTGAGGCTTTGGGCCCTCCAGAGTCTTCACATGAAATGTTAGATCACACAGCGTAATGGCAGACTTGGAGGCTCTGAATGACATTTCTTGTTAAGCTGCATTAAATTCTATTGTTAGTCCAATGAAGCCACAGCAGCCATATGATCGGTCAGATAATTGCATTAAAAATGCTCCAACAGCACAAACACGCTTCAGAGGTCCAGTTCAGGGACTCCAGTTAGCTGAGGTGAAGCCTAACAGACAGCTAGCAGCTACAGCCGCCTGTGTCACTATCCACCTGTCAGAGAGGTCATACCCCTAATAATGAAAACCTTATTTAAACAGGTGAGTTATAGAAACTCCTCCCTTGTACAGCTGCTATGAATGGAGAAATTAGCTCCAGAGACCAAAGCAGTTCATGTATCAGCTGTAAACGGGTTTATTTAACATGGGAGTCTATGAGGAATGACTCACTGCTGTCTCTGCTGCACAATAGAGGAACTGCAGGAGCTCTAATATTGGACTAAAGATGACTTTTAATTCCACAGAAAGGACTCGTGAGAAAGTGAACTGAGAAACAGTTTTACTGAGTGAATAAAACACAGATTTTACTTTGGCTTCTAGTTTTCAGTTTCTATTGAGCAGGTTCACCTGCTGCTCTGATGGCTTTAATTTAGCTGCTTTAGTAGATCAGTACACCTGTTTCTCTTTCCAACTTTCTCCACATTTATAAAAATGTCTCTGCTGCTGAGAGACAAAAATATGGGCCTGGCTTCAGCCTTTAAGCTCAGAAATAAACTCAATTTTCACTAAACGGCTGATGAATAACCAGCTCACACGCTTCCCTCAGTAGTTTTTATTTTTGTTAAATGAGACAAATTCAAAGAAACTCTTCAAACTAAAGCTCCACAATCCCGTCAGCTCGTTAGGACGATCCACCTGTAAACTCAGGTGTGACGGCCCGAAACATCGGGACGTCCTCCTTCAGGAAGAGATAAAGTGCATGAAGTCCCGCTGAGAGAAGCCACAGAGCTTCTGTCCAATCAGACGTCCAGTCCTCGTTTATCAAATGGTCGGATCAGAAATTATTTCACGCCGACAGCAGCAAACAACCAGAAACCGGAAGCATGAAGACGACTGACCAACCAGCAACCCTATTAATGAAAACACCTTTACAGCAAATAATGAGCATCACGAGTGTCATCAGTCCTCATTCTTCAAAACTGACCTAAAATCTGCTTCTGTTCCTCCTGATAGAAACAGAATCAGGAAATCATCAAGTCCGACTGCAGACATCAAACAATTCCAAATGACATTTGATTCCCTGAAGCTTAAAACTGATCGGAACAATGAGAATCTTCCTGGACTTCAAACCGGATCTTCCTCTTTGTAGACGACCACCTGCTCTACGCTGACAGCACAGCAGGGGGCGCCATGGGACACCAACAACTTCATGCAGAAAATACGATTTCATCCAATCTCATAAAAAACAAGTTTAAATTTGGATATTCATGAATTTATTGAGAAACATTCTCCCGTAGGGGAGAGAGAGGAGGTTTCTGCTGCTGCTGTCGGAGTGAAGGTGGTGATGTCATCATGTTGGTGATGACATAGGGTTTGATTTGTGACCTCTGATTGGCTTCTGTCCATCAGTTTATTATTTATCTGTCCATCTCAGCCGCTCTGTGTGTGTGTGTGTATGTGTGTCTATCCACACTGTTGGAAACACAAACACACACACACGGCGCAGGCTGATGACATCATCTCTACAGGCCCAGAGACTTGCGTACGATCTTCTGGGCGAGTTTGTTGAACTGCTCTCGGTCCTCCCGCCACATTTTGGAGGCGTCGACATTTGCGCCGCTCTCGTCGTTGGGTTCTGACGGGACAACAGAGAAGGAGTTAACACACGGGTACCGTGTGGTTCACACCTGATGACATCACACACAGGTGTATGATTACCTGCCAGCATGCTGACCACAGACAGCAAAATCTTCTCCACACTCTGGACTGGACTCCACCTCTCTGCGCTGCTCTCATATCCCATCGGATCATCGCCCGGAGCGTGGAGGATGGAGATGCAGACCCGACCGTCTGGATAGACTGAGGAGGAAGATCATTATCACTGCTTGTTCTGTTGAACATTTTTGTGTTAAAGGTTGTAACGTTTTGGGTTGTGTTCGGTGGTGAAGAGGAGGCGGCAGACATGATCAGCAGACAGTCAAATACACACAACCACACTGGTACTGGGAATTCCACAGTGTCGTCCTTAAATAAACGCTCTTCACCAACCTTATAAAGCCCGGTTGAACGGCTGCTGAGGTACCACACGTGAAATAAGCAGTGTTCATACAACCCTTAGCGTCACAAGGAGTTTTGGGAGACAGAGAAATAGAGATCTGTCTCGGTGCATGCATTGATCCGCCACGTTTCTCACGCGCTCTCTACAGAGAAGCTGCGGCGCACGCTTGTGACATCACTAACAAACTTAGACTGTCATAAAGAGACAACACACAATTACGACTGTTACAAGTTTTGGACACGAGGCTTCTTTAAAAGTGATAAAGTCCACAAATCCATCCATCTGAACGTATATGGTGGGTGTTTTGGGGGCTTAATGTTGGCTTTTTTAGGAAACCAGTTCATGTATTGAAAGTAAAAGCTTTATTGAACACTTGCAGTGAGGAGATATTTGGAAACAGGATGTTCTGAGTGCTGTGTGACGGTTCAGGCGTGGGACGGGTGGCTGTCGAGTCCTCACAGGTGCAGAAGAACAACATGTTTACCTGTCAGGTGAGGCAGCATTCAGAGGAAACACGAGGTTATCAGTTTTCATCAAACATCTCACCGCGTTATCAGCGTGCAAAGTGCTTCCTGTCGGCTTGCTGTCGTTCCTGCTTTGACAGCTGCAGCTTTTATCAGCTGCTGTTAAACACGATACGAGTCGAGCAATTAATCTGGTTTCATATCATCATAAAGAATAATCATATAATATAATCTCAGCTTCCAACAATTCAGGAAACGAGATAAGTGACAGAAACCAACAGTGCACGTCTTTCTGTTTCACAGTGATGCTCTGAGCTGCAGGCTGAAAGCCCAGACTGACCAGTCCAGTCTCACCGGACCGAGCTGTGACACAGAGTGCTGATGCTGAGTAAACCTCCAGCTGAAGCACCTGAACATGTTCAGCTCAGGAAGTTGACTCAGGTCTTCTCTTCTTTTGAAACCTGAGCCCATTTTTTTGACTCCTCTGAGGAGGTTCAGGCCCACTGGATGTTTTCTTGTTCATGTGTTTCATCTGCGGCGGCTGCAGGCTGTTGATGGATGAGCAGACGCTACAGTTGCAGCAGGAAGTTCAGCTCAGGGCCATGCTGGTGCAGGATGATGATGGGCCAGCAGCAAGCAACCTGTCCTCTAATCAGGACTAAGCGTGCTCAGACTGTCTCCCTGCTATGACATCAGTGCACTAATGACAGCACTAACAACATGCTAGCAGTGTGTGTACCGCTGCATCAAATGACGGCTTTGAAGTCAAACTGACTCTCAGCAGTCTTCTCCTGTTACTGTGACAACGCAGCCTTGTGTCACGTGACTCGTCACATGACTGATGTGTGGGTTTGTTCCTCAGCAGGCAGTGAAGGTGATGAAGAGTCAACCCTGATGTGTCAGTGTTTCCTTCTCAGAGCAGACTGAAACCATGTGTGTACTCCAAACAGGAGCAGCTGTACCTGCTAACTTCAGGTAAATAGGCATACCTGAGGCATACCTGAGGTAGGCCTCAGATTTAAGGGTTTGACTAGAATCTGAGAACCAGGCTCCAAACAGGATTAAAACACTGGTGGAAAAAGCTGGATTCACCTGGAAATACCTGCACTGAATTAAAACACTGAGAGGGAAAGAGGATCATCATCAAATCACCTTCTCTACACACAGACAGCCAGTCTGAACCGAGCTTTAACCTTTACAATCCCTGTGAGAACAGGGGCGGGGCCCGAGCCAGCCTCAGGCAGACTTACTGTTGGGGTGAAACATGTCGCAAGTGAACCTCATCTTTGGAGGACTGAGAGGGTAGTCGGAGGGGAAGCTGAGGATGGCTGGAAACACCCCGCCTTCAAAACATGTGTCCTGAGGACCCCTGAAACACAGACAGGAAGTACAAGTGAGATCAGAGGACACAAAACCAAACTGCACCTAAAAAAACAGAAGAACACGGCTCGATGTTCTGTTAATCTGAGCTTTACTTCAGCTGAGCAGCACGGGGACCTTTAAAGGGTTTTAATCTCCTCCATGATCTGTTTCCCTGCTGCAGCTCCAGCTGTTTTTGTTCCTGTACCCATAACACCTGTACACACCTGTCCCTCTGCCCTTAGTCTGAAATCCTCTGATTTAATGATCCTGTAACTTTTTATCTTCCTCCTCTAATAACTGGCTCAGTGCAGGTGCTTCATGCAGTTATAGTGGTCCATCAGGAGGCTCCTATGAGCTCTCAGGAGAATCTGTTGGCGTTTCAAAGACCCACAGCAAACCTGAGCAGAGACCAGCGTGGTTCCTGTTCCTCTATGAACACACATCTGGATAGGAATATGAAACCTGCAGGTTTCTGTCTGTAGTCCTATTGACCAATCATGTTTGAGCAGGCTTTGGATGTATCCAGGTAAAAAACAGAAATCATGTTTGTGGAAACCAAATCTGACGATAACTGAGCTGGGTTTGACATCCCAGCTACACCACCAAACAGCCGGCCTTTTCCGGAATGCCCGTCAGCTGACGGCACTGAGGCGAAACTCATGACTCCGAAAACTTTTAATACAAGTCGCATTCCAAACAGCCTTCGAGCCCCTGCAGCATGTACAGCTCATTTCACTGGTTAGCTCACAGTTTGTTACACATCCACTGGGATTCAAATATTTCCATCTGGAAAGCAAAAATTTATTTTGTTGAAATACCAAAAAACTTTGTTCTCAATTCAGAAGAAAACTGAAGGAGATAAACCAACGTATTACAATCAAAAAAACACAGCCTGGTCTGAGCCTAGTCTCGGGCTTTACAAGCATAAAAGGTGACAGGAAATCCTGATATCCTTCAACAATTAGCTTTATATTTTCCTTATACACAACATAAACCCACGCAGCAGTGATGAGACCAGATGATGAGATGATATCTTAAAGGTGACTCTGGACATTAAACATGCAGCTTACTTTAATGCTGTGAATATTGTTTTACTTTATTTATCGCTGCTGTTGTTTGGTCTCAGCGTGTCTCGCATGTCGGAGTGAAAAAGAACCTTGAAGCTTGAAAAAAGGTTAAAGTTCAAACTGTGTCCAAAGACTGAAGCCAAAGTGGATCCTCATTGGCTGAGAGCTCCTTGAGGAGGTTCAAGTACTCAGTAGGTCAGTGGGCCTGAGGGTTCTTTTAGATCTTTTACTTTTACTTGTGAACTTTTGTACAGACTTAGAGAACCTGTTCTAGTCAGTACTGAAGCTGTTCTGGAGTCTGCTATCCTTGTTCCTGACACCTTTATCTGCTCTTACATGCAGGTCGATGTGCGGCGGCTGTTTGAAGCCTCACTCATCGATCGGTATCAGTCACGAGGACTCGGCGTTGGTATCAGAACATGTTTGATTGTAGCGCAGTCACGGAGCTTCTGAGTCATCACAGTTCAAGAGGATGTTTGAATATCTGAGCACATCACAGATCTGGGGTCAGCCAGTCAGCTGATCTAATCATCTGTGTCCAGGTTATTTCAGCTTCACCTCCTCCATCACCACCTCCTCTAATCACTGACCACACATGCACTGTGATTGGCTATCTGTGCTACCAATCAGCAGAGGATCAACGCTCATCTGAGGCACATCATTTTATCAGATCTGAGACCAGCAGTTTGATCAAATCTGAAAGGGTTTCATCACCTAGAATTCAACACTGTTGCCTTCACACCTTTACTGTTACGCTATAATTTTATGGTTCGGACCGAGTGTCCTGCATCATTAAAACAATCACGGACCAGGACACGTGACTGCTAACAAACTCAATAACAGAATAAAACAAGTCGGCCACCCAGAGCTTCGAAATAACTGTTACTCATATTCAGATTCCTGTGATCTTAAGCACCGTCACAAACACAGGTCTTCTCGATCTACTGCAGCTTTACAGCGACACTGTACTGACGACACGCGCTGTAGTGTACTGCAGAGCGTAGCCACCACAGGGTGGTGCATATGCCAGTTGAACAGGGAATAGTAACTGCACCCCCACCCACCCACCCCAAAAAAAAGCTTATTGGGTTTTCTCCACTGACATAGCTGAGCATCGTTTGCCTCTAAAGGTCAGCTGGTTCCTGAATCAACAGTTAGTCAGCAAGTCTAACATGTGCAGAGCTGGCAGCAGGAGCACAGCCTCTGCTTCAATAACCCAGTGAGGGTAATCATCACCAGGTGCCCAGAGTAATGTCAGGAAAGTGAGCGCCTGAGCCTGCGTAGACTTCAGAACTTGGACTCTGAGGTGTGACAGACACACTGTGACCTGCACGTTTTACAGTTTAAAGATTAGCTAACACAGAGTCAGTGCTCATGAACATCTACTCAGACTACTCCTGTCCAGGTCCAGGTAATGACCCAAATAATGACAGGGTGTGGTCGCGGTGATGTCATCAGGCAGGGGGACGGCAGGTATGTGGACGGCTGGACGGAGAATGAGCTGCAGCTTAAATTGAAGGGCAGACTGAAGCTGCTGTCACGCCAACATCCACAACAACAAGAGGCTCAGTTACAGGTAATGACGGTGACTCAAGCTGCTGCCTTCACTGACACCACGTTCATGCTGATGTGTTCAGTACAATAACTTCAGCACATCTACTGCAGTCAGGCGGCGGTCTCAGGGTTACAGGGCGGGTCCAGATTCAGAGCTCTGTGATTACTTTTCCCAGCGTTCCTGATCCGTTGGTTTTGTTCTCTGAGCGGCTGTGAGGATCACTGCTGATCCATCACAGTCTGAACACACTGCAGCAGTCTGACGTCTGTGACGCAGTGCAGCAGAAACCAGCACTGGTACCCTGGAAGTTACAGGAGGAAACTTCAAGAAGTGCATTGTGGGTAAACTCTGTGTGATGAGTGGCTGTTCAGAATAAGTCAGAACAGATGAAAGATCTTCTTTGACCTGCATTTGATCCCAGGATCATGTTCCAACACTGAAAGCAGCTTATGGCTGTAAAAGGAGAAACACTCCTGCTGCTTCACATGCTCTACACAGCTCGGTCTAATCACATTGACTGCAGGTCTGGAAGGAGTTTTTCTAAGCCCTGGAGGGTCTGAGGATCCGTGGATGGTATAAGATGACGTGAAACTGCAGCAGCTTTAATAAATGATTACACGTTAATGTTTACCACTGTTAAAAACGCACAAATACTTGAAATAAGACGCGTGCAGAGCTTCACTGGTTTCCATGATTGTGCCGTTTCCTCTCCAACATGTTCACACAGTCAGTGTGAGGACAGCAACCCCTGCTGGTCTCAGTCACTCATCACAGCTGCAGCAACTGGAGACACACCGTGAACCTGTTGAATTCAGTTACCGTAGTTCAGGCTGTCTGAGGGACATTTCATCATCTTTGAGTGTGTTTGACAAGGAAAGTGTGAAACTGGTTAAATAAGAAAAAATGCAGAGATGTCAGATCGGGGCTGCTTGGTTATGGAAAAATCCTCATTTGAGTGTCACAGCATCCTGACAGAGCCTGCACATGTAATCATGGGGTTGGTGTTAACATTAGCGGGGACGTGGGTCCAGTGGGTTTGCGGGGGATCTCCCTGCCGTCCCATGCTATTCATGCTCCATGATTGGTAGGGACATGATGGATGTTATTCCATATTTCTCAGGGGTCAGGTTATGACGTAGATTTCCAGATTCATAATTAACACTAATTAACCCAAAATGGACCGACACAAACGTAAGTGGTGGTAGTGTTGCTGGCCACTTACATAGGTGATGTTGTGGGCAAAGACTCGAGGCTGCAGCATGAATCAGGGCTAAGAGTAGGCGGAGCAACATGACAAAATAAGTTTAATAATAATCTTTTTTTTGTTTGTTTTTAATCAATTTTACTGTTTTTGTTATTGTTTGGAGACAAAATTGAAATTTAAATCAAATTTTGATTACTTGCACAGCCCCTCTGATTAATCTTAAAAATTCAACTTTAAACTACAAACATGCAGTTAGTATAATCAGTGGATTTATGGAGATGCTTTCATTATTGGTCCTGATTTTTAAAAGCATCCTGTATCCTGGCAACGCAAGCGTTAACTAATCTGTGCACCAGGCGAATCAGACAAATGTTGGAGCTCAAAAAGGTGATCTGAGTGACTTTGAATGTGGTTGTTGGTCTAACTGTTTCAGAAACTGCTGATCTGCTGAGTCTCCGAACTCTGGTTTACAGAGCAGGTCTAAAATGGAGCAGCAGCTCTCCTGTTCAGGTCAGAGGTCAGAGGAGAATGAGCAGACTGCTTCGAGCTGATCAGAAACAGGACTGCAATCACCCACTTGTTACAACCGAGGTATGCAGAAGAGCATCTCTGAATGCTCAACAGCAGCAGCAGAGCACACCGGGTGCCCCTGCTGTCAGCTGATTACAGGAAACTGAGGCTACAGTTCACACAGACTGCAAAACTGGACAACAGAAGACTGGAAAACGCCCCCTGGTCTGATAAGTCAGCATCGTGTTAAATCACAAATCAGACATGAAAAATCAAAGCAGCTCTGAAGAAAACTCAGTCCGACCCGGTATGAGCGAGGTGTCCAGCGAGTCTACAGCATACACCTCACCGCCCTTCTGTATTTGTGTATAAAACTACAAACACATAAAATAACAACAGCGTGTTTCAATGGAGACGAGGTACTCACATGATGAGAGCCTCCCACTCAAAGAAGTTTTCCTCATTTACTGGACCTGCACAACAAACACAAACTGGTTAAATTCTTCTGCTCTGTGGACGTCTCTGAACACCTGAAGGGTCACATGTTACACACGGTTATGCTCTCACCTGCCACGATGCCCTCGGGGGGGTTCAGAGTCAGCTCTGAAACAAATACAGAAAGGGGCGTGACCTTTAACCTCTACTGTAAGCAGGTATCTGTCTTGATGTTTAACATAAAAGATAACTAAAATAAGAGAGCAGCTGATTCACCACATTAATCAGTTTATCTGTGCATAATTCATGTTATTAGCACAGAAAGTAATATCAGGCCAAACGTGAATCTGGACTCAGGCTAATCTTATCGTTAGCCCTCAGTGCACCAAATTCCATTTAAACACAGCCAAATTTACCACTTTCGGGCCGTTACAAACAAAGCTCCGTCCCTGCCCCGCGGTGTGCCTGTAACCGGCAGGTAAACACTATATTCATGACTTTAAAGATGATTTTAAAGTTAGACCCGAGCAGGACCGCGGAACATTCTGGTTGCGCCGCAAACGCGTTATATAAGCTCCGAAAGCCGCCTCAGTCGGAGCTGCAGGCGCACACAGCCGCCGCCGGAGGTTTCACACGGCTCGTATATCCATGAGGCTGACCGCTGCGTGCTGCGGGGACTTCAGGATAACCACGGAGGGAAAGAAAACTTGGAACAGGCAGAACTTCTAACGGAGTTTAGCTCAGAGCTGCGGCGCTGTTAGCTTAGCCTGCTAGCTAACATTTAAACGCCTCCTATTGGATGAAAGCGACTCGCGTCACTCACGTTTGTACTCGGCCATGAGTCTCTTGAGCGCTGTGCCGGCCATCGTGTTTACCGATTAAAACAACAAACAAATAAACAAATAAAGAAAAAGCGCCTCAGAGTATCACTCTGCAACGGACCAACAGCTGATCCGACTGAGCATGCGTAAAATGGGTTTCCGGTAAGTGCGTGTGAGCATACGGCGCCCCCTGTCGGCATTAAAAAAACGATGGAAAGCAGATGGAGCTCCAGCTGTGAGTTTAAGCCGAACACGAGGGAAACTCAGGTTTATCTTTGACTCCTCCCTCCTGCTGCACCAGAAACATCTGTCTGCGACGATAGCGATGATGTCACAGATTTATAATGAGCGCAGCTGCGGCTGTCACACTGTCAGTCAATTCCTCTGAAACATTTATTGTAGCCTCACTGTTACATCACACTGATCTGCATGAAGCTGTAGACACACAACACAATGATCAATGATCAATGACCCATCATTGGTCGTGTTGTAAAAGCTCACTGATGGAAAAATGTCTGGATCCTGGAGATTTTCTAATTTATTTATTTAAAAGGGACAATGCATATTAATAAACAACTTAATGTAAATATGCCAGAATTAGCCAAAAAGGCTACTTTTCATCTGTAGGTGATGGGAATGTTTGAGTGAAAATGAGGCTGAAATGATTTGAGGACTGAACAAGATGGATTTAAAGGAGACGTATCATGCAAAATCCATTTTTTTAGCCCTTAAATACATTTTGTTGTGTTTTGAGTGTGTAGCAGTGCAGGAAATGTAAATGTAATCTCTCCCGGTGCTGCGTAGATCTCTTTATATTCTTTTTGGGTCATAATTTTCAGTCTGTTCAGTTTTCTCTGTTCACTGTTACATTTTCTTCTCTGTTATGTCGCAGTATTTGTGTGGAGCTGCTAAACAAGCTCATGGACTTCTGGCTAACCAATCTCTCGAATCCACCATTTTTTTCTAGCAAGGATTTCATAGTCCAGTTCAGTTATGCTGAAGTTGCACGAAGACAAGTCAAAATGTTCGGTTGTTGGGTGTATTAAACCACACGATTCCTAACAGAATGTTTCTGTTCAGTGAAAAACAAACAAAGCAAAAAAGAAATATGCAAGTAACTGATGCAGCCTGGGACTGAATACAAATCTTCCAGTTAGTAGGTGACCTGCTTTACCCTCCAAACTATCAAGATGATCTCTGTCAGCTGGCCTGGGAACACCTCGGAGTTTACATTGAAATATATTGAAAATATATTTATAATACTTACATATTGAAAATTCAGTTAAATTACAGAGTTCTTACAGAGCTCCTCTCTCAGCAGCCTGTCATCTGCTTTCTCTGGATTCATAAAAATACAGTGAAGCTCCTTCTGACCTTCTCTAACTTCTCCATCAACATGAACATCATCTGCAGAGCTCTTTCTTCTCACTGATCATCACCTCGCTCCTTAACGGAGCTTCAACAGCTCTTTCCCAGATCTTCATGGTGTGGATCATCAGCTTCATGCCTCTTTAGTTCACCAGCCTTGTTCTTCAAAATCAGTAGCAGTACACTTCTTCTCCAATCCTCAGGCATCTTCTCACCCTCCAGGATTGTGTTAAAAAATCTGGTTAAAAAGTCCACTGCCCTCTTTCTTAGACAACTCCACGCCTCCACAGGTATGTCATCTGGACCACCTGCCTTTCCACTCTCCATCCTCTTCATACCTGCCCTCACTTCGTGCTTACTAATCCTCTGCACTTCTTGATTCACCAACGGTCCTCCTCTCTGACTCTTTTGCTACATTCATGAGCTCTTCAAAGTGTTTCTTCCACCTTTACTTGCCTTTTCAGCTATTTAATCATACTAATCTGCTGTGAATCCTTTCCAGCTCAATCTCTGCCTGGCCAATCAATACAAGTCCTTTAATCCGTCCTTGTTGTCCTGCCTCACATTCAACTCAGTATAAGTGAGCTGCTCCATACAGCCCTCTCTCTGTCCTCTCACCACTTCATCCCACTTCCTCCAGTATTCCTCCCTCCCCTTTAACTGACCTCCAACCTTTGGGTCATGCTCACTGACAACATCCACCATCACCCGTTCAATTTAAAGCTTTAACTCCTGATCCTGTCTGACACTCTTCACCTCCTCAACACTGCTCACATACTCTTCAAGATGACCCAACTCCATTTCTCCTCCCATCTACGCCATGAAATAACAACCTAAACCCACCTCCAGTGCTCGTGGCCCTGCTTCCCTTCCACCTGGTCTCCTGCACATATCTACCTTCCTTTTCTCCATCATATCAGACAGCTACCTGTCCTTGTCCCTACTCTCACACTCCTGCCTTTCCTTCTCTCTCACTGCCCCCCCCCCACCCCCCCCCCCCCCCCCCCCCCCCCCCCCACCCCCGGCCCCCTTTTACAAATTAAAAAAAAAATTGGTTTTTTTCGTGTGTGTTACCCAACTTTTTTTTTATCCCCCCC
>VUQK01016270.1:32915-52760 GCA_015106715.1 Bujurquina vittata
AAAAAATAGGGAAAGGGGGGGGGGGGGGGGGGCAGAGTAACATCTGTATGAAGAAGAAACAAAATCATCTACTTTATGATTTATGACTCAAACATATTCATCAAACTAATATGAAGCATTAGATGAAGAAATACTGTTTTTGGTGTGACTTGATCCATTCAGCATGTGTACCTGTGAGCCCAGGAGACTGAAGGTCAAAGGTCAAAGAGCTGATACACAGCAGGTGATGATTTAACAGTGTTTGTGCTGGAGTTTGTCCTGAGAGGACGGACTAACGAGCTGCTGCTCCTAATGAGAGACCTTTAATGAGCTGCTCTCAGGTGAGCTCATTAACTGTGACAAACACTGACCAGCAGCCAAAACACACACACAGACGCACACACAGACACACACAGACAGACAGACACACACACACACACACACACACACACACACACACACACACACACACCAGTCTTTCGTAGTTTAAACTTTTGGCATCATGTGTTTCACATATTTTTGACTGTTAAATGTAATTTCTTTTTGTCTTAGTTTCTGAGTTTTTTGCATATTTGTCACACGTTTCAGATGATCAAACAAACGTTAATATCAGATAAAGATAACCGGAGTAAATACAAAATGCACTTTTTAAACGATGAACAAAGCTCTCCAAACCGAGCTGCCCTGTGTGAAAAAGTAACTGCCCCCTAAACCTGATACCTGGTTGTTCCACCCCCGGCAGCAAGAACTGAGATCAGGTGTCTGTCATAACTGCAGTGAGTGTTTCTCTTCACAGTGGAGGAACTTTGGTCCTCTGCTGTGCAGAATTGTTTGAATTCAGCCACATTGGAGGGTTTTCCAGCATGACCGACCTGTTTAAGGTCAAATCATCTCAGTCTGATCTAAGACTGATCCAAAACCTTCAGTTTGGTTTTCTGAGCCATTCAGAGGTGGACCTGCTGCTGTGAGCTTCAGGGCATGAGCTGATGGGTGGACCTTCTCCTTCAGGATCTTCTGGTACCGAGCAGACTTCATGGTTCCATCACGCAGCCCCAGACCATCACACCATGTCTGCCTGCTGGTGTTCTTTATGAAATGCTGTGTTAGTTTATGCGGCTGTCACGGGACTGAAAGCTTCCAGAAAGTTCAGCTTCTGTCTCGTCGGTCTACAGAATATTTTCCCAGACGTCTCGGAAATCATCCAGACGTTTGCTGGCAGATGTGAGACGAGCCTTTGTGTTCTTGTTGGTCAGCAGTGGTTTTCTCCTTGGAGCTCTCCCATTCAGGCATTTTTGTCTCTTTCTCATTGTTGGATCATGAACTCTGACCTTAGCTAAGCCAAGTGAGGCCTGCAGTTCTTTAGATGTTCCTCTGGGTTCTTCTGGGATCTCCTGGATGAGTCCTCGATGATCCTGTGAAGGTTCCCACTGGTCTGAGTTTTCTCCATGTGTGAATAGGCTGCAGGTAGGTTTGGATAGCCGCCACCGAATAAACGTTTCAGGACAGTTTAGCTCTCTATTAATTTTCTACATTTTTTGTTCTCTTGAATAAAAATCTGGATGTTTGAGATGATGCCGTTTAACATTTGTCTGTGAACATCTTACAGACCTGTAGATAAAGGTATTAAATGCTTCAAACAGCAACTTTGTTCTGTGATAAAAATTTATTTGGTATCTGTGAGTAACTACAGTCGTAGTGTTCTCATACATGTCATCTGCAGCTCATCAAACCATATATACTTATAAAAATTAGAGAAATATAATCTACATACATCTAATACAAAAACGTCGGTCTAAGAGTGAGTCCACTGCTGCTCTGGGTTTAATAACTGTGAACAACATTAAGTGCTGGCGACACCTTCAAGAAGACAGATGCTCCAAAGATAATAATTATAAATCTGTGCATTAAATAATCTAAAAATAAAACATTCTGAAAACAAACACACAAACGGGCTCGGCAGGTCAAAACATCCTGGAGACAAAAGCAGATGATCACACACAAACACACGGTGAGTTTTTTGGTTTCAGGCTGAAGCTGCTTTAAAGAAGTCGATTCGAGCACGAGCGAAAAGCTGGAATGTGCAACAAAAAGTCACGACTCCGACACCTGAACTGGACCGCCGACACACTGAGGGACCGACAGCAGACGATCCGAGCTTCGTCTGCTGACACCACAGAATACGAAGAGTCTTCAGAGCGAAGAGTGATCTTTGAAACCTATTTCCATCTTTAGAGCCGCCCGCTGACATGGACGCTTCTGAAAACTGCAGTTTGCTCATAATGTTCAGAGCTGTATCGTGTTACTGTTAAATCATTTTAGAGCCTGCGTTCAGTCAAAATCTGAAATATATTTTATTTGCAGGATAAATTCTCTGAGACCTTTAATTCTGATAAATGTGATCACGTCTTTAACAATAAGAGAAACAAATCTTTGAGTGTAACTTTAAAGATGGCAGCCAGATTATTTTGATCTTCTCTTGAAGCTGTGATTTTAATTTGAGATGAATGCAGTGAAGAAAGATTTCATCTCGTAGGATACAGAAACCATCAGCTGGCTGTAGACTGTGTGCAGCAGTTTCAGGGTCCCTCGGTGTGTCAGACAGCTGCAGATTAAAAAAGCTAAATCACTGACTGCTCTTCAAAGTGATGCTTTAAGGCTCACAGCGTAAGGCGGAGTGGATTTTAGCCCTCGGGTGTTTCCTTGTACACAGAAAAGAAAGAAAAGTGCTCAAACAGAAGAAAAGAGTCGAGCGTTTCACACCCTCAGCCTCATATTCACAGAGCTGCTCACATCAGCGTTAAGGCTACTGGTGACTCAACTGAAGGACTTCAATACCCAGAAACCCTCTGGGGTGACCTGTGCTGACCTGTAAGAATAAAATACTAAAGCAGACCAATTCTACTCATTTCCTGCTCTGTATGCATGATTCACAGTTCATAATCTTTCTGCGGTGCAGCTCCTCAGAATAACAGTCTGAGGCCACGGTCCCTCTCCGGCTAGGGACGACTTGCTGCCCCAGGTGGAGGAGGTTTAATCTCGGGGTCTTGTTCACGAGTGACGGGAGAAGGGAGCGGGAGATCGACAGACAGAAAGCAAAGCTGTCGATTTACCGGTCGATCTACGCCCCCACCCTCACCTGTGGTCACGAGCTTGGGGTAGTGACCGAAAGAATAAAATTGTGAATACAAGCGGCAGAAATGAGTTTCCCCTGAAGGGGGGCCGGCCTCTCCCTTAGAGAGAGGGTGAGGTGTGCAGCTAATCAGGAGGGGCTCAGAGTGGTGCTGCTGCGCCTCCACATCGAGAGGAGCCAGTTGAGGTGGTTCAGGCATTAGATTAGGATGCCTCCTGGGCTCCTCTTGGGGGTTCAGAGCATGTCCTACCAGGAGGGGGCCCCAGAGCAGAACGCCTCTGTCTCCTCCGGGATGAGCTGGTGGAGGTGGCTGGGGAGAGGGCGGTAAGAGCTTCCCTGCTTAGGCTGCTGCCCAGAAGAAAATGGATGGATGGTGAAGAGAAAAGCCTTTATTGCTGTTATACAACCAAATTCAGTCTGGTGTCTCTCCTGTTTCATCTCCTGTCTCTTGAAAGGCCCCGCTCCTAAATAGCCCATTTTCTTCAGATTGGCTGATTTCTGGAAGCCTGAAGAGGGGCAGCACTCAGTAGCTGTGAGCTGAGCTGTTTGCCTGCAGAGGGCAGCTGTGTAAAGAAATGAGTGATGAGATGATGTCAGCTCAGTGACAGCAGGAAAAGATTGATGTGTTTGTACATGCGCGTCTCGTCCAGCCTGACAGCATGGAAGGAAAAGCACGGCGGGTCGCCTTTAACACCCATTCTGGTCACGTTAGCTTCAGCGCTAACACGATAAATGACTTCCTGCCTCGAGTGGTCGTCTACCAGGAGCTTTGATTCACAGTAAGTCACTTCACTGTGACCCAGCTCTGTGAGTATCTGGCTCTGCTCATCTCTGCCTTCCTCACTTGGACTCCCACAGGCAGTGGGTCCTAACACAGGACGGTCACGACGTCAGCGGCAGGAACTGCATCTCCCATGAGTCTTTGAAAAAGGAGCTCTGGAAGCATGAGGTCATACAGCATACATGTTTATAGGTGGGACTGAACCCTCAATGAAACAATCCTGAGATTTTCTGCCAGATATTATTAAGATATTATTAATCAAACACATCATAGAGTTTATGCTGTTAAATATTAACATCTGCAGAGTTTTCCAGTGAACAGTCACTGACTGATGTTTTCAGCATAAAAACACACAAAGAATTTAACTTTCAGTGTTTCAGCCAACACAAATCTGTGTGTGTGTGTGTGTGTGTGTGTGTTCAACAGCACAATTAGTGGTAAAACAAAAAATCCAGCAGTGAGTTTAAATAATTTTGAAAACTGGGCAGAAAATCGCAGGTGTTTCATTTCTATTGGAATGACCAATGAATTAAAGCTGAAATCTACGTATGCAAAGTAGGTAAGCTGAGGGGGCGGAGCTTCTGTTCTGCAGGTCTGAATGTGGCTTTAACCCGCTGTATGGTGCAAGGCTGAAGGGGGCATTTTGAAAAAGATTGAAGATTTTTGGGTGTAAAAACATCAGCATTGTGAGTCGTTAATAAAGAGTATTGTGTTGCAGATTTTCCCCAAATGGATCAATAAGTCACATCCACACAGATTTAACATCCTGACTTTAGCCCCAGGAAAATATGTAACCTGCCACGAGTAATACACGTGGACTATTTATCATTAAATAGCTTTAACGCTCAGGTCAGGACATTAAATCACATCTTATTCATCCATTTGTTCAGATTTTGGAATAAATATGATCTCGGGAGGCTGCAAAGGTTTTAAAATCACCACTGATCAGTTTATAAAACATACAAAAAAAAATTCTAACCTGGCTGCAGCTTTGCACTTTCACAGCACTTCAAACAAAAGTGCTCAAAGCCCTTAAATCTGAAGGTGAGGACAGGTGTGGAAAACTCGCCCCACCTGCTCCTCCAATCACTACTTATTATCTGTGGGTAATTCTTCCTGCTCGGGTACGATAGGTTGAGGAAGACAGATTATTGTCGCCTCCTCCTCTTCCTGTGGGAGTCCAAACAGTCTCTCCTTTACTCTTCCTCCTCTTCTTCTTCCTCTTCCTCCTCCTCTCCAGCCATCACCTCCACCAACAGCTCCGCAGTGCAGGTTGCCTCCCCCAGACTGTTAACAGCCTTCACTGTGTACTTGGCATCATCGTCTCCTGACACCTGCAATCATAAATTATCTTTATATTAAATTATAAAATATCAGATTTAACTTAGTGATAAATCTGTCCTCAGCTTATGTGCAATGAAATAAAATAATTTACTTAATAAAAAGAAAGTGAGAATATTGTGATTCATCAATATGCAGATGACATCTTTGTTATACATTAAAATCCTGAATTTATTACATTTTATACTGATGTCAGTATGTTTTACTGTGCTGTGTTCTATAAGCTGAGACAGCAACAAGTTTTAATGCTGGGAAACAGAAACAGATAGAAATACTTTAATTTGCACTATTAATCTATATGCAGAGGACTTTATTTATACATCAAAATCTTGTAATAATGAAATGCAATAATAACAGTCCATGACACTTCATATGCACAAAATCATGGTTTTCTGTGCGTGGCTACCTTCATATCAGTCCCAGTTAGACTGAAATTTAAAGCCAGCTTAAAAGTCAGACCTCTGACCTCTGAAATGACTAGACTGCAGTTTCCGTCCTCGTCGTAGTCGATCTGGAAGTGTCGGGTCTCTTTGATGGGTTGGTCGTCTTTGTACCACACCACCTCCGGGTCAGGATAACCTGAAGCCACCAACCGTTTGTTTCTTTATTCGTTAATTAATGTTGATGCTAAACTGACTCATCAGTCTTTTCATGAGCTTGTTGGGGTATAAATATTGATCTCACATACCTTCTATCTTGCAGTCAAAGCGGGCAGCGCTGCCCTCCACCACCTCCACATCTTTGATGACGGAGCTGAAGCTCGGCTTACACTCCGTCTTCTGCTCATACTCTAAACACTCCAGGAACTGGTTATCCTCTGAAAGCACGCACGCACGCACGCACAAACACACACACACACACACACACACAGATCAGACAGCTGATCCATAAATGTTACAGAGGAGCAGAAACCTCAGCCTGAAGGTCTCTGCTGCTGAGACCTGTGTAACCACAGTAGGCTGTCAGTAGCTAAAACAGAGCTTATGCTGCTTTCTGGCCTTTCTACCTTCAGTGGGGGAGCCCTTCTTGGCGCTGACTCCGGCCATCATGGCCATGGATGACAGTCTCCCGATGGCTCGAACAGCATGACCCGTTTTCTAACAAGAAGAAGAAGAAGCAGTAGAACGGGTCACAGGGCTCACGAAACTTTAATGATCCCACGACGGGGAAATTTGCACATTACAGCAGCTGAAGTTCAGAGAAGAAGAAAATAGAATAGAAAAACACTATAAAATATATATATCAATACACATATACATATACACACATATACAGGGTGGGCCATTTATATGGATACACCTCAATAAAATGGGAATGGTTGGTGATATTAACGTGCATTAGTATACAGGAGGGGGAAACTTTTCAAGATGGGTGGCGACCATGGCGGCCATTTTGAAGTCGGCCCTTTTGGATCCAACTTTAGTTTTTTTTTAATGGGAAGAGAGTCATGCGACACATCAAACTTGCACAAGTAAGTACATGAGTAAATAACTCATGAAAGAATAAAGTTACGTTAAAACCAAGCACACCATTGTTTTTCTTGTGCAATTCCCAATATGTTTGATGTGTCACATGACCCTCTTCCCATTGAAAAAACAAAAGTTGGATCCAATATGGCCAACTTCAAAAGGTCACCACCCATCTTGAAAAGTTTATCCCCTTCCATATACTAATGTACCACAAACAGGAAGTTAATATCACCAACCATTCCCATTTTATTGAGGTGTAGCCATTTAAATGGCCCACCCTGTACATCAAAACACTATATACACATATCAAAAACACTGCAGACATTTGTAGCTGGTATACATCCCAGTCATTTGTTGAACATGAGGACAGATGCAGTGACTGAAGGTCAACAACTAGAGAAAGAAACAGAAAGAGCTACTTGGAAGTATTTTGGTTAGAAAATGGGCAGCAGGTGGAAAACTGAAGGACTCTGATGTGAGTGACGACCTCGACACTTCCACACTCACTGATCCTGGATCAGATCTCTGTGTCTGAGAGCGACCCTCGACCCTGCACAGCAGGAAGGAAGGAGCCATTCTGCAGGTCTGAATTCTTTACCAAGCTGAACTTTATCAAGTTTGATTATTGAATAAATGTGTCTTTGTTCTCCAGGGAGACTCTTTGGCCTCTGTCTGTCCTCATGCTGCTGTTTACCTGCCACTTCCTCCTCAGGATATACTTCTTCATCCTCTCCTTGGAGAGCTTCTTGGCCTTCATGGTGTTGGTGTCCTGTTTCAGCCAGGGGTGTTGGAAGCACTGTTCACAGGTCAGCCGAGCCCTGATGATGGGTCAGGAATACTTAATATACTCTGTGTCCTCATGAGCTAGAGATGCACTGACTCCATGATTATTCACACTAACACAGTTACTCTCTACATAAGACTTTCAGCTACTGAATTCTCAGTTTCCCAGCTCACAGTTTACTTACTGAAACAGTTTCACTGGGACTGAAAACAGGATGAAACACTTTGTCTTACTTCATGTCTTTTTTCAGCAGCATGGTGATGAAGTCTTTGGCATTGTCAGAAATTTCATCAAAGGCTTCGTCCTCAAAGTCCCAGGTGGCTGAAGTCACATTGGACAGAGTTTCGTTGTCATTATCGCCCATAAAGGGAGAGAGACCGCTCAGCCTGAGAGGACAAACCCAGGACAAAGTGAACCAAACCAAACCAGGAAGAAGCAAGCTGTACACAGTTTGTAACAGGCAGCTCTGCACTCACAGTATATAACAGATGACTCCTATACTCCACATGTCGGTGGGGTAACTGATGGCTTCGTAGTTAATGACCTCTGGAGCCACAAACTCTGGAGTCCCAAACAAAACCTTCAGAGTTCCTGCGTTTTCTGCAGGAGGAACAAACATCTGATCACAGATGGACTGCTCATCTGCTGGACTATCACTCACAGATAAACACCTGTTTAGCTGAACTAAATGGAATAAAACCTTTTGGCTTCTATGTCCCTTCTAGAACAAATATTTGGTGAAATGACGGGTTACCTAGCCGTCTGGCGAGCCCGAAGTCGATGAGTTTGATTTTGCTGCCAGTCTTATTGACGCACATGATGTTTTCTGGCTTGAGGTCGAGGTGCACGATGCCCTGTTTGTGGATGAAGTTGACTCCATCAATAATCTGTAGCATATATTTGATCACCTCTCTCTCCGTGAGCTCAAAGTCTTCATCGATGATCCGCTCAAACAACTCCCCGCCTGAGATCCTGCAGACAGAGCGAGGAAGGACGTCTTCTTTGTTTTAGATTCACAACAGAACATGTGTTGTTACATAAAACACTCAGTGTTACAATTTTACTTAAAATAAAATACATTTATTTCCAATATTCTTCTATATGCAGATGACACAATCATTTATATTTTAAAAACTTTTATTAATGCAATTCTATATTGGCAGTATATTGTGATGAAACTGCACTCTCTACTGTTCTATAGCTGTAAGTGCAGAAATATTGCCCCCTGCAGGCAGAGACAGGAACAACAGAAGCAACATTTAAATGTTTTAAACTGTAAAACATACAGAAAGGTTCTAAAACCTTATTTTTACATCTGTGAACAACACTGATGTTAAAATAAAGCCAAAGCACCTCCACATCTAACTCCAACTACTGTTATTTAATATAAATCTGACTTAATACCTACATCCTTTATTTCTCTGATGTTTTACTCTTTAGTTACAGTAAACCAAATATCTTTATTTAAAAAAACCGCAAAGTTCAGAGATACGAAACTTGGTCCCAAATCTTTCTGATTTTCTCTGCAGCCTTTAACAGTACAGCATTAATAGCGCCACCATGTGGGCTGTTATAGAACCTTCGAAGAAGAAACCATATTTCTGCATTGTGGCCTGTTTGTTTCCTTTCAGTGTGATGATGGTTATCGCAGTAATGAAGCTGCTGAGAAAACCTTATCAGATCTGAGAGGATGGATAAAAAAACAAAAGCAGGCTGACAGTAAATGCTTCTCTTCCTGCTCTCCATCAGTTTGGATCCTGTCAGCAGATATTTGCTGTTCCTTCATTTAGATTGTTTATCTGAGGAAATATTCTGTAATAAACAGTGAGCATTTCCCGTGATTAGCACAACTAAAACACAGACATTATGAAGCTTACTGCAAATGAAACTCATGGAAGAGTTCAGCTGACTCACTGATGGGTTTTCAGTAGTTTTAGACAACAACAGGGCTCCATGGCACAGAGGAATGAGACCTATCAGAGCTCCACTGCACAGAAAAAAAAGATGGCGTCAGTGTTCGTGGCCTGCTGTCAGTTTCTGCCTGCTTTGCTTGCATTTGTTTTTTTCACCAATGTTTCCTCTCTGTTGGTCTACAATCGCCCATTCCTCCTAAGGATTAGAGCCATTGCTGAAGAGCAGTACACACCGATCCCAGGAGGCCATGAATTTAATATTCCACCTGTGCTGAAGACCGTATCACTGTGCCTCCGTCGCGGCCCACCCTGCATTTCCCACTAACAAACGCTGCAGGAAGCGAGGGAAACAAGGTGCTGTGACATCAAGATTAAAGAACGGCTCGGCGTCCTTCTCAGCAGCTGATCCCTGCGATCTTCTGAGGGAACTCTTTCCGGACCTGGTGGTCAATTCCTGAATTTCTAGCAGAAACTACGCTGAAATATGAATATGAAATATTCATGTTTGCTGCCCGAATATGCTGCTGACGAACAATTTCTTAAATCTTCTGGACTCTTTTAATCTCTGAATCAGTTAAAGGCTCGACTCACAAACATGGACATACTTGTGTTGTGTCGTGGCCTGTCTCTTTATAACACACAAATCTCTCTGATCACATGACTTTAATATTTGAGTGCTCACTTTCAGTTCGACCTGTGAAATTTAACATACCCTTAAATCGATATCGCATGGTCACCCCGGCTGCTGCTGATTGTTTTTCCTCCTCTTATCAAATTAGTAAGCATTCCGTACTGTTTGATGGCATGACTTTCTCTGTTCAGTTTTGTTTGTTCAGAAATCCTTGACTCCGTTGCCCCTTTTAAACTAGGAGTCCAAAAGTTAAATCTGAGCCTTGGTTAAATACTGCTACCAGAGAAATCAGACAACCATGCAGACAAGCTGAACGAAAATGGAAAAAATAAAAGCTCCCGGTGTCTTTTATTGCACTCAAAGAATACCTGAAAAAAACAACTCAAAAAGCTGTTAAAGCAGCACAAACAAAATTCTTCTCTGAGATCGTGTCTAATAACTCCCACAGACCACATGTTTTATTTAAAGTTATCCAGTCTGCTCTCGGTCCTCCTGATGTTCCCTCTTTCGTCGCGTCTACAGAGATGTGTGAACATTTCCTGAGAGTTTTTGCTGATAGGGTGGCTACCATCAGTTCATTTGTTAACCTGTCCACTTCTGACACTTTTGACCACTTTGAGCCCGTTTCCCTCTCTTTATTGAACCACGTGGTCTGACACTTGAAACTCACGAGCTGTCCTCTGGATATTATTCCATCTCGACTACAGAAAAATGTCTTTCATACTGTGGCAACAAGCGTTTTGTCTTATTATAAACAGCAGTCTGAATTCTGGTCACGTCCCTGCTAACTTTAAACATGCTGCAGTGGAACCCATCCTTAAATCTCAACCCTACAATATGATCTAAGTTCAGACCAATCTCTAAACTACCTTCCTCTCTGGAAAAGTTGTCCTCTCGTGTGAGTTTTAAGTCTGTATCAGTTCTTCCACTGACCTATCAGCAGCTAGACTCATCTCTTGGTCCTCACGGCCACCTGAAGTGATGTAAGGAGTTACAGGTAGAAGATCACTTACATCTCGAGCACCATGACGATGTCAGACTTGCCCTCGAATGCGTCGATACACTGGACCAGTTTGGGGTGGTGAAGGCTGTTCATGATGCCGATCTCCTGCCGGACGTTCTCCTTCTCCTTTGCGGAGTACGCCTTGATGAACTTTCCGGCCCAAACCTTCTTCGTGGACTTCTCCACCAGCTTGAAGACCTGACCAAACTTTCCCCTGTCCAGCAAACACAACAGCGTGAGAACTTCTGCAGAGGTCAAGGTGCACTGGCGGAAATGGGAGTGAGAGTGGGTGGAGCCTTACGTTCCCAGCCTCTCCTCCACATCGTACAGGTCCTTCACCTTCACGTCTGCTCTGATGGTCACATCTCTGTACTCTGGCTCTTTCTCTGAGTCTGATGCACAGACACACAGAGGTCAGAGGTCACAGGTATGCGAAGAGCATGTGTGAATGTTGTGTGAAGGATAATCAGCAGACATCAGTGTACAGGAAGTCAAAGTGTTTACCTTCATCCTCCTCCTCTACCTCCTCTTGGTTCTCTGTCAGATTAAGCAGAGTTAGTTCAGTTAGTCTGGTTAGTTCAGTCACAATAATCCAGATACAGGTTAACTGAATGTAGTTTAGTTGGTTCTGGTTTAGTTCCAGGTGGGGATGGTAGTGGACCAGGCCTTCCACTGGAAGCATCGGTCTGCTTTCACACTGAGCTAACTGGCACCCCTTCTGCTTTAGTGGCCATGAATCCTGGTTCAAGAACACTACCAGGACTCTACTGGACTAGAACCAATAAATCTTTAAGTCTTTACGTGACCAATGAAAACTAGTAAAGTCTGGTACATGCTAGTCTCATTTTCTTTCTAGTAATGGAAACTTTTTATAAAGGATGTTTGCAGTCAAGCTTATAAGCATTCCCACATTCTCTGAGAAACAAACTGATTTTAGGAAGATTTACAGGTTCAGACAGAACAAGCAGCCAGTCTGTGTTAACGCAACCTGGAATGGTTCCCCAATACAGAGAAACAAGGCTTCATCTTCCACAGGTCATCTGGAAAATCTGCCAAACAGATCCAATGAACTCAAAGTGGGCTCTGTACAGACAGGCTGGAGGTGCAGTGACACCAGCAATATCCAAAGCATATAAGAGCTCATATACCTGCCCAGTAAATGGGATTATTTAGGCAGCCTTACAAATAAAGCAGGAACCGTCAAACTGGTTTCTGAGGTCAAATATCAGCTAGGGCAAGTACTTACAAAGCCTCCTGAAGCACATTATCAAAGTTTATGACATTAGCATAAACCAGGATTCATTAAAAGCAGCAGGTCTGGTTCCACTGGACACGGATACGAGGTTCCCAAATCCTACAAAACAGCAGCAGTATAGTTCCCAGTGCCCAGTGTCCTCCCTTCATAACATTCATCCAGAACCAAATGAAGAGAAGACTCTTCTGAGGGTTCTCCACCCCTCTGGTGTTTGGGTCATGCAGTTTGTTTTGGTGTGATCCGCCGTTCTCTCAGCTGTGGACGTGTTTGCCTCCTCCTCATTATAATAAATGGCTCCTTTGAGCTCGAAGCACCAAATGCTGATCTGAAAAACTCAGCAGCAAGCTTTTCAGAAATCACACCAACTTATTAAAAACATCCCAAAGACACTGCTGAGAACTGTTTGGGAACTATTTTCATTCTACATCCACCAACCAAAATAAGCAGAGCTCAGCTGAAGAGGACGACGCTTATGCTTCCACCCACCCCGAGCCTCTCTCCGTGAATAGATGCACTTCCTACTTCAGGGTCATTCGTTTGGCAGATGCAGTAGAAAGAAAACAGTCCCTACCGTGATGTGTGCAGAATGGTCCCTGCAGGACTTCATGAAGCCTGTTGTTATGACTTCATTAACAGTGAAAACAGCTCAATGAAGAAAGTCTTGTTGTTTTCTCACCATCATCGTCCACCAGTCCCACAGTCACGGGCTCCGACTCGGCACTCGGCTCTCCGACTCCATAGATGTTCTCTGCCCGGACACGAAACTTGTACTGCCGCTCTGGGAGAAGGTTCTACAACAAACGGACACTTTATTGACTCCAGGGTTGCGCTGCCGACACTTTATTGACTCCAGGGTCGCGCTGCCGGGGAGCACTCACCTGTACATTGTAGGAGGTGCTGTTGCAGGACACCAGGTGTTTCCACTGCTGCTCCACAGAGTCCCAGATCTCCAGGTTGTAGGACTGCACGGCGCTGCCGCCATCATAGGTTGGCCCGTACCACGACAGAGTCAGGCTGGACCGCCGGATGTCTGAGGCTGCCGGAACCTTTGCTGGGGGGTCGGGTTTATCTGGGAAGGGGAGGAGATAGATAACTGCAGGTGATGCAGTCCTGCAAGCTGCAGGATCACAGACTGATGGAACCCTCTGCGGCCTCTGAAACCGAAGCTCACAGCTCTGTTGATTGTAGCTCAGTTTGTTTTCATGTTCTATCAGATATGACTGACAGAATGAATGAATACTGGAACATTCAGAGCCCGAAGAGCTGAAAGTTTTTTTTAATTAAAATCTGCGCTTCTTTGTTTCTTTCAGGAAGTGTTGCAGGTGTTTCTTACCGACGATGGTGAGGTTGAGGGCAGCCTGTCGGAGGCCGTAGCTGTTCTTCAGCTCGATGGTGTAGCAGCCGCAGTGTTCCTGCTGCCCGCTGCTGATGGTCAGTCTGCTGCTGCTGTCGCTGCTCTCGATGGAGATGTCACCCGAACCCTCCTGGATCTGCACCAGAGACCGGGCAGAGACAGGAGGAGGCTTAAAGACAGATCTCAGTAATTACTGCCCCAGCCTCAGTGTGTGTGTGTGTGTGTGTGTGTGTGTGTCTGTATGCATGTGTGTGTGTGTGTGTGCATCTCACCGGTTTCCTGAACTTCAGCCAGGTGCAGGTGATGGGTGGAGCACCAGAGAACTTGCAGAGGATCTCCACCTTCTCCCCTGCCAGGATCTTCATGTCCTCTGGGAACTGCAGGATCTGAGGAGGCAGAGCTGTGCACACACATCAATAATCAATAATCAAAGATAGGAGAGAAAGAGGTAGTCTCTGCATCAGACTTTATTATTTTTATAAGATTGAAAGTTTCAGCAGGAGCTGCGGCGCCCCCTGCTGTCAGGCAGTAGATGAACTTTGTTGGAGAAAAAAATCTTTTAACTTTCTGACTTTTTTAGTTTTTGTCCTTTGTTGATTATTGATCATCATCACACTCAGATTAATGTTGTTCCTGTGAGTTTAAAGCTCAAAGTCTCTTTGACTCCATCTATTTCATTACTGATTACTGACTGACTGTAATCACTTCCCATCATGCACCTGTCCCCTCAGGCCCTCCCTGCCTGCTAAACAACAGGTGTTTGTATCCAGCATGTACAGACAGGCAGTGTGTCTCACCTTGTTTGGGCGGAGTCTTCGGAGTGGGCTTCTTTATTCGGGCTTCACCTGATGGAGACAAACAAACCAGGAAGTCACACACCTGAATCACACACCTGACGTCAGCCACTCACAGGCTGGAAGCACAATCAGAACTACTGCATCAAACTGTGAACCTATAAGAGATCTAATGTCCAAGCTCCTTAGACCCCTTCTGAAGACCTCTGCAGCCTTCCAGGGATGAATGATGCTTTAATAAACAAACTGAGACCTGGGCCAGAACCTATTAAGACCCCACGAAACAAGTGGACAGAGAACTTCAAGAGGAACTCTAAATATCCTTTGAAAGTTTTTAATGTGGCAAATGTTCAAATATCCTTTCAAGGCCTCTGAACCTGAACTTTAAACTCTCAGAAAGAACATTAAAACCTCCACGGACACCTTTAAAAACCCAAAGACCACTACAACAGCTCCCAGGATTACTTTGGAAGACACCTGTGACCCCCACAGACACCGACGAAGTCTCGTTAAAAATTTCTTCAACATATTAAAGATGTCTGAAAGCAGGGGGCAGAATGCATGCAGAAAAATCCCACTGATTTAATAAGATGTGCACAAACATCCAGCTGCGTATGAAGTGTGTGACATTTAAATGCACAGGTGTGCTGTAGGTGAGGACGCTGCTCATTATTCTTTCTCTTCTTCTCTGAAATATTTCTGTCATCAGCTGCTTTTCTTTTTGACTTTAAGAAATTTCTCCCTCGCAGAACGTCAGAAGCAACCGGAGGAGGAGGAGGAGGAGGAGAAGAATGTGAGACAGAAGAAGAGCGTCTCTGATGACCATACATGGAAAATCCAAAAATAGTTCCGCTGGATGCAGGAAATAGTTCTCGCAGTTTGTTTTTCCTCTGCTGGCTGCAGATGGAGAGGAGCTGATAGGGAATGTCTTCGTGTTGTCTGCTTTCTTTGTTTCCTCTTCACTTGTTTAACACTTTCCACCTGAGACCAAAGTGATGAAGAGTGATGAAGAGTCTGCTCCACAGAGCCAGGCCAGTCCTTCCAGCCTCTGCTGCAGCTCTGGGAAGTTCTTCCTTGGAAATTAAAACAGGAGAATTTTCCAGAACAAACTCATTTCTGTTGTCACAGAAACTCAGGAATAGACTCGCTGCCTCTGAAGGCTGCTGCTCGCTTCACGCCCCATATCAAAATGGCGGATGCTGTAAAGTGTCTTGTTGTGCTGTGACATCACTAACGCTCACAGAAACATGCTTTCCAACAACAGAAACACGTAAAACAGTCAAACAGCCGAATCTGCAGCCTTGAGCTTTTCTGTTAAAAACAAGAACAAATCTTTACCGCACTAAACATTTATTATGGAGATCTATGGAGCAGGAGCAGTAACCTCTCTAACCTGCGTGTGTGTGTGTGAGAATACTGCAGCTAACACTGTGTTGCATTTACAGTCAGTGTGTGTTCACTGTGTGTGGGTCTCCGTGCTTGAACAGGACTCTGAGGTCAGAAAGGTCGGAGCGTCGCTCCTGTGATTCTCAGGGTGTTTCCAGGATGAACGAGACCCTCGTTGGTTTTTAGTTTTATGGTTATGAGACTTGAAGGCTGAAAGTAAGTAAAGTGCTTTGGAAGCCGGAGGGTTTGTGTCTCCTGTCAGGTAAAATAAACTCGTAACGCTGAGCTGAACCCTGCAGGTCACTGAACCTTCAGCTGTGACTGACGTGCATCATCTAACTTTCATATCTGCGGCCCTGAAAGCTCTCTGAGAAACTGCAGAATCAAACGCTGACTGTGGCCCTGACGTTAAAAAACACATTCACGGACTAAATCCAGCAGCAAGAATCAGACAAACAGCTGAGCCAAGATGAAGGCGACCTTCAAAATGTGTAACCACGCTCAGTCACACTTCACTGTGATTGGCTGCTTCAAACGACCCCTCCCCTCTGCTTTGAAGGCTCGTTTATCTGGACAGACAACGGACACGTGCCTCTGAGACACACTTTGCCTTTTTATGGACAGTTTAGGTAGTAACTCGTTCTGCTGGTAACTCAGAAGCCCGTCTATAATTAGCAGAGCTCAAACGTTCACATGTGGGCACACCGATTAACGCTGTCACACAGATTGACGCTGGCACACAGATTAACGCTGTCACACAGATTGACTCTGTCACACAGATTGACGCTGTCACACAGATTAACGCTGTCACACAGGTGCTCGGTGAGCCACCTCAGGCACCGCTCTCTGGAGTAACCGCGTTTCAACCCTGCGGGGGGCGTTTCACCTCTGAGGGTAGGCTGAGCCCACCTGGATGGAAGCTCTGCAGAAAGGAAGCTCATGCATTCAATATAAACTGAGCCAGTCAGAGAGCAGCTCCACCTTCACGCTAAAGGTCAGAGGACACTGACCTCTGCACTGAGTTTCATTCATATTCGTAACTGAAACCACAACCATCAGCTGACTGACATGCAAACATGTCCAAAATATGAAAGCTGGACCTTCCTGTGTGGCCTCTGAGGGATCTGAACCTGCACTCAGGAACCCACAAAGGACCAAAACTGTGAAACTAAGAAAAACTCCACACAAACGAAAACTGAGGATAAAATCAGAAAGTCAAGGTGAGCTGAGTTTCAGTTTCTGCGGCTGCTTTGTGTTTTTGGTGCTTGCACTTACAGACTAATAAAACCGGATTCTAACCAGAACCCTCAGAACCAGAACCCTCAGCTGAGCCACGAAGATCCAAACATGCTCCCAAAGACAAACATGCACACAGACTCTGGATCAGCAGCTTCAGCAGAGCTCAGAGGCCTGATGCAACATCACTCAGTACACGTGTCAGCGCTGTACTGATTGGCTCCCTGCTCCATCAGTCACAAACTTCAGAAACCTGTTAAAGTACACAACAGCCACACAACAGGTGCATACTCCAGACCTCAGAGTTTCTGCACACACTGTCCCAGAATTCCAGCTGCATACCTGACCCCCCTCCCTTCAGTTTACATCCACATCTCTGTCTGTTGGGGCTCATGCATCGAGGGCTGTGGACAAATCCAGACCCGCCCCACCCCTCATAGCTGCAGAACAAAGTGACAGGTGCACATCTGCAGCACCTGCAGGTTAACAAGCTAGCTAACAGAGAGAGGACGATGCTGGGAGTGTGAGGCTGAGCTGGTGCACAGCAGAGACCTCACAGTAAATGGTTCAGCCCGGCTGTCACAGTTCTGCTGAGAGGCCCGGCAGGCGGACGAGCAGCTTCTTAAAAGGCGAGCCGCTTCACTCGACACTTTCATACTTTTAATCAGCGCCGTGAAGTAAAACAAAGTCTGCTGGAGCAGCAGGCTTAGAAACCAGGCCTTAAATGGAAGTGTGGGAGAGGAGCGGCGCCCCCTCCACCTCCCCAACACCATCATCCCCCCCCAGCCTTCCTCCCCGGGTCAGCTCACATCTGCAGCTAAACCTCTGCAGCGTCTCCGAGACTGAAACCAGAGCTTCAGTCTAAGAAACTCTTAATATTCAAACAAACAGCAGCCAGCTCTAACCATTTCTACTCAGAGGTGAATAAACAGTTACAGGTCAAAGGTCGCAGCCATGGAGATAGTTTTTCGGCTTTGTGGATGCAAAATGAGGTTCTGCACGCACATGTGGAGAACCTGAGTCCACCATCCACAGCAGTGCGCCCGCTGAGGCACACACGCACACGCACGCACACACGCACACACACACTGAGCAGGGAGGATTTAGAGTGGGATCATAAAGATAAGAGCAGAGTTTCCACTGCAGACGGAAACATGAAGCTGCTGCTCGGTGAGTGTCTCAGATTATCTGATGAAGACCACGGGAATGAAGACTGATGAAGAAGAGAAACCTCGAACAGTAGAGAAACCATTCCACAGACTCGTGTCTCTATTCTGATTTATCCATGAAAGAAGCACAGGTCACATTTTTGTCACAACTTAAAGGTTCATTTACTCAAACTTAATCATAACTAATCATAAGAACAACCAGTACAGGCTACAGGAAGCCCTGCCCCCTGCAGTTTTAGTTCTGCAAACAGTGAATCTCTGCGATCACAGAGGTCCTGCTGTCCATGCTCATCAAGGTTTTAAGGCTGAAATAAAACCATATCAGATCAACAGGATTTCTTAAAATTTTGCCCTGTGTGGGTTCTGGGGTAGAACTGTGTAATTCATATTTCACTTTGTTTGTATAATTTTGTCAGCACAGCCTCACATGTGTGACTGTACGGTTATTTTGTTCATTTTGATAAACTGCATTAACACATTAGACCTAAAATAACTTTGTTGTTGCTGAAAATTTAGTAACAACAAATTTATTTACAGATATTTACAATAAAATGCAGTTTTTGTGCAGCTGTGAACACTCTGGGTCACAGCCACAACAGTTCCTGACCCCGCAGACAGAGGGCGCCATCACAGGCCGGACACAGCAGGTGTGTCCCTCCTCCTGTGGTACACCTGCTGACAGCGTTTACATCTGAGTGTGTCTTTGGTGGCAATTTGTCCGCACCTACACAACACACCAACTGCACACTAACCACACTAGCTACACACCAGAGCCAGGATAAAAAGCTTATAACATCCAGTGATTATGCTCTTAGTATTTTAGGTCATATTTTCCTACCAAAACACTTTCAGTACAATAAAACATTTAAAAGAGGAATTACACTTTGTCTTGTTCTGCAGAGAAAGATTAACATTTCCATCAGAGCAAAAAGGTTTCATTGGTTCTTCCATCACAGCACAGCTGGAAACCAACTGACCAATCAGAATCAACCAATCAGCCACCAGCCACAAACAGCTGCAAACCAATTCAAACTTTCCATTTAAACCAAAGTGTTGAAATAAAATTTGAAACCAGTCAAACATTTGTGGCCAAACTGTTTGATCCCTGAACAGTTTCAGGAATCTTCTTCCAGGTCTAATTCCTGCCCCATCAGCAGCACTGAGTGATGGACAGCTGTGACCTTTGCCCTCTCACCTTACACACAGGTGACCCTGCACAAATACCTCCAGACAGGACTCAGGGCAGCGTTATCCTCAGGAGCAGGTGAGATTCTCCTGTTTGAGGTTTGTGACGTCAGTGAGAACGTCGTCTTCCATGAAAGGCTGAGAGAATGTTTACACACAGGGGAGGGGGCTGTGTGTGTGTGTGTGTGTGTGTGTGTGTGTGTGTGTGCGTGTGTGCGTGTGTGTGTTTGTGTGATGGGAAGCATGGTGTTAATGAAGACAGAAGGTTTACTGTTCTGGAGGTAGGAATAATAAGCTGACAGTGATGAACGAACTGATGTTTCCAGTGATACACAGAGACGCTTTAAAATAGAAACCACAGGCCTGAGTGTGTGTGTGTGTGTGGGAACCAGTGATCCCAGCCTGCAGCTCCTTATTGGGACAAAAGGAAAGAGG
>VUQK01016272.1:0-15345 GCA_015106715.1 Bujurquina vittata
AAAAAAGAAAAAGAAATTGAAGCACAACGTGTCATAATTTTAACAACACCTATACTTTAAAAGTATTTGTCTTTTGTCGAGCTTCTCTAAAACTTTAGTCCAGATTTATTGTGGTCGTACAAACGCGCTCTGGCAATCAGCTTCACACTGCAAGCCATGACGTGACGTTTTCTGCCAAAGTTGGAACAGTTTCACTTCTTTCACAGGAGAGATTTAAGCGTTCACTCATTGGTTTGAAGTGGGTGGATTACAGGTAGAAGAAAAGAGATGTCACATACTGCCACAATCACCGTCAGTCAAACCCGATCAAACTATACTCGCGAGTGTTATTCATTCAGGCAAATGCACAAATTAATTTCAACTTGTGAAGGATTAGAATATTTAAGGTGGGCAGGGAAATATAGTAAGGAATCAATTTTTTGGGGGTCTTTAACTCTTGTAAGACCAGGGCTCTCAAAGTGTGGCCTGCGGGCCAGTGGTGGCCCGAGGGAACATGTTATGTGGCCCACAGAAACAACGAGGGGAAAAAATGCTCAAATGAAGCTTTCACGTAACAGCGGTTCATGATGTGGTTTTGGCAGCAAGAGACAAAGGCAGCATTTCTCTTGTTCCGGCTATCGCGGCTTACTAAACCTTCCCAACACTGATAAATATAGATGCTGCTAGAAACCTGTACCGCATAAATACACCGTGCTCTGATCAGACACCTTACAAACCAAAAGGATTCGATGCATGCTGCCCTAAATCATACGCCAGCTTGCTAAACTGGCACTCTGTCATCAGAAACGTCGAAGCCCTGCCTCCTCGTCACGATCTATTTTCTAGTGCTGCTTTCTGAATTTTAATTGCTTATATTTATCTCCTTTTGTGTCACATTTGAAATGACGCGATGAGAGGAAGTGCAGGCCGGGTAAATTTAGAAGGTGAACCTGTGCAAAACAAGCAAACGCAGAGTCCGAAGAATTGAACAAACAGGGCACGAGGAAGCAAAGGGACCTGAAACCGAACAGAGGCCCGCACCACCAACTCTTACCGGTGTAGATCGCCATGGTAACTGCTCCGGAGCAGATTATGTTCACGGCATAAATTATCATTGCAATTTTTTTCAATAACATCTTATCTCTTTGTGTTGAAGTGCATCAGTAATAAATATAGATTCTTATATTCTTATATTCTTATATATACTTCATTCCTTGATTGTTATTTTTGTTATTTTTGTCTGCAAACAATTTTACAACATTTTTATGGTTCAATAGGCTGAGCATTAATATATGACCCGAAAATACCACACACGTTTGCACTAGTGGACTTACATCAGTACCAATCAATATGAAAAATTTGCATGTAGTCTAAGCCAATGTTTCAAGTTTATTTTTATATTTATTCGTTACTCTCAGATCATTAAACACCCCTGAGGCTGCAGCTGAAATTATAGATGTAGTTTTAACATGGATATAATTAAATATTTGGCCTATGATCTATCACATTCTATTACATTCTGTCACCTTACAGTCAGCATTTTTGCCGGCTTTCCTTGCTGCTTTCAAATATACTAAACTTTATTATTTTGAAGCTTTTCTGAAATCTCACCAACCAAAACATTGAAAGCTCACAGATTCATGCAGCACTTTTAATATTGAACTACTGCACAGTGCTTTTCCTCCCACACACACACACACACACACTCTCACACCACTGCCTTCCAGTATTACAGTTTTACCTTCCTTTTTTCAAATCAGCTGCAGCACACTCATCAATATTTGTGATGGATTACTGGGACTGATTGTGTTAACGCCACCTCGCTCGTGGGAGCACACAGTGGGAACCACGGGTTAACTTATCGAGGTGATGACTAACTTTGTGCGATCTCTTATCCTGTTCACAGATGTTTGGGTAAGTGAAGCCAGATAATGGAAAGGCACCCTGGGTGTGTGGGACTTGTTTCAGGGCACAGGACCCCCCCCCTGGCAGACATCACTATGATAACTGAGACGACTGATAACACGATGGGACGCGGGCGTGAACGGGGATACGCTAGATACACAGGAAGGAATAACACTAAAATCTAAGCAGGAAGCAGAACTTAGTAAACCACCACATAGTTACAAGGTCACATAGTGTTCTGCACTGATCGGGTTTTGCGCCAGCTTACATATTACCTCACTTTGTCACTTTGTTCTCAGCGTTGCAAGTGGCTTGGCTGGCTGCAGTGGAGCACTAACACTGTATGCACTTCTGTCTGTTTATCTATCTTTTATGTCTGTGTGCCTTGCACCACTCGATAAGATGCTTGGGTAAGCACTGGTGAGTGAATGCACTTTAATGGCGCTTAACAAAAAAGGAAAAACACCCTCAGCAGACGCCTGATTCACTGTTTGCAGCTGGATAAAGGCAAAGCAGGATGGGGCTAGAAGTGTGTGCTTAGCTGACTGTCACTTAATGATTAAGGGTAAGAAATACAGCGCAGTGCTGGTAGAGGTGCATGCTGGGAGAGCGGAATGAAGGAGGGTGGTGGTTAAGGCGCTTAAGGTGGTCCAGCTCAGCCGGGATCTAGAAGCCCTGCTCGGGGCAACACTCCTTTACCTTCATGTTTCTGCGCCTTTATTGTGTGTTACATAAAGACTCTTAATAAGCTTCTTTATCAAATGTTTTGGTAAGCTGCTGTGAACGACTGGTCTGCTTACATCCCACTCAGTCATAAGAGATTTGCATAAAATCGAAAAAAAAAAAAAGGCTGCAGTGTGTAAACACAGCTGAGGGTTGGGGCGGGTCGCTGTTATTTTATTTGAGTGGAGTTGTGAAGCTGCCCTTTTATCCTCACTAAGTCAGGTTGACTCCGGAGCCGCTCTGTTTTCCGCAGATGGTAGCTGTCTTGTGGAGCCAGGCATTGTTCATAACTACAGATGACACTGACAAGTCAGAGTGGAGAAGTTTGACTGTGTGCTATTTGCTGTGAGCGCATTTTCACTGCCCTGCCAAACGGCGGGTAGTTTATCTGCATGGGATTTTTCTTTCCCCAGTTATTGAAATAAGTATTGTTGTGCAACATGTAGGCATAATGTCACATCCAATCGGCCACGCGTGTCACTGAAGATGAAGATGAAGTATGTCATTTGGTGGAGGCTTTTCCCCCCCTGATAGTGCTTGAAAGTGCCACAAGTGCGTGTACTATTATTAGACCAGGTCACCCCAATGGATCTGAGCCCCTCAGCCTGGCAGTGCCTCGCTCTGTGCGCTGAACTTCAAAGGACCAAAAAGAATAAGGTTAAAAAATTCAGCGCCTGCCTTTGGAATCAGTTTGAAATCCCCAGTCAGAACGAGGCCAGTGTGAATATAACGGTGTAGCGGCAGCAGTAACATCTCCTGCTCTGTGTGCAGCTGTTTCAAAATCTGCAGCAGGGGTTGAAAAGCTGCCATCAGCCACCTCTGAGATACGAACCTCTGCATTCCTCTGCATTTTCTGTCCCTCCTTTTTTTTTCCCCATTTCCAGTGCCAAAAAACTGCGAGACCTTTTCTTTGATTTTTTTTTTTGGTTATCTTTGGTCTATCATTGTGTCTGGATGAAGAGCAAGACCGTGGGCTAGCCCCTGGCAAGAGGAGGAGGTGAGATTCTTTACTGCAGGAAATTTGTGATCTTCCACCCTCTGCCTGTCCAGGTCTTTTTGACATTTGCTCGCATGATATGATGCAAGACAGATAATTAATGTGGAAACTACTGCACTTAGAAAACAGTTATATAATGTCTCCTATGTGTCTGGAGGAATTCTTTTAAGTGACGCTGGTGATCGGCAACATGAGACTGGGTTTGAAGGCTGCGAAGAGCAAGGAGCCTGAGTTCCCAGCTGAGGCACGGAGGTTGAGAAAAATGGCTATTAACCACCAGTAAATGAAAGTTGGATAGTGGGAATATAGAAAGCCACGTTTTGGGAACCTAACCCGCAGTTAAGACTTAAAAATCTCTTCCTCGCGGTTAATCCTTTTGAAATCAGGTGAAGTGAATAACATCTTGTTTAAAATTCAGCGCTCTCGGGGCCTAACACAATAACAGCCGGTGCAGTGTTGTCTGTTGCTCCAACATCCAACCTTTAACAGCCCATGAGATGTCATTTTATTTGGATAAAAGAATTTTAATCGTTCCTTTTATCAATCCAATATTAATCAATGTCCAAACCCTTATCGAGAAAGCTCCTAATTTTTAGTTTCGTACTTCCAGAAAGTAATGAGACTCGTGAGACGCTACGAGGTGGAAACACTTCAACTTTTAGTCCTACACTTTAAATAATGCACCTCAGTTCTACGTTTTAGTTGGAATCTTCCAGACACTCCTAATTCCAGTGATCGCTCCAGTGACATGGAAGACATTATGCAACTGTTTTAATAAGCTCAGTAGTGCTTCTCAAACGGAGTCTAGTAGAAAATCAAAGCAGTGGCCCTAAGAGTCCTTTTCTACACCTCCATACAGTTGGGGAACTCCAAAATCAAAGATGCGGAGACATCCTGGTTTTAGTAAGCAACAGCTTGTTACTAGTAACTAGTTGCAGCTAGCAAATGAACTTTGAATTCGAAACAGGTTATGATTAAAGGGCCAGTCCACAAAATTTCAGAGGGCGTCCATGTCAACGACTGCCTCAAAAACAAGTGGAGGCTCGGCACACCTTGACTCTTTTTTTGGGGGGGGCAATGACTCATGAGTGACTTGAACATTTATTTGGTCACTTGCAACACCATAATGATTTCTGGATTCAACCTGGCAACCTTTGATTCCCCAGCAAGCTTTTCCTGATCTCTGAGGGTCTTTCACTACAAACACCGTAAAGATCTTTCATGGGACCCCCCCTTGCGTCCACTGTTTCTCTGTTTGCACCTGTGATTGATTTGACATCAAGCGCTACAACTGGGCTGATGGTAGCAGTGGGCCGCTGTCGGCCCCGCAGAACTCGAAGGTTCTGTGCGCAAACTGAACAGTTCGAAATGGCCTTGTTTAGCTCGCCCTGACCTTCGCAGCCCTCATCTCAACCGCCAGAGCAGGGCTGCACAGCGCTCAGCCACTCTCGCAAACAGCTCAGGCTGCTGGCTTTCAACAAATCCTGAAAATAAAGATGGAAAAATCTAATGCCAATGTCTACAACATTAATAACATCCCGTCCTAGCAGACATAAATAGAAAGAACAGGCCGGTTGCAGGCAGAGAATGGGTCGGGAACATCAGAATGCTCTTACCTAAGACGAATTGTTCAAGCTATTCCAAAGGAACATTAGCCTGATATGATGGATATTTTCAGTATGTGTTAGAGGAAGCCAAACTGATCAGAAAAACTCACTCTGCAGTCCTCCTCTGAGGTCACCACACAGGCCTAATTACACTGCTTCCCACAGCCGCCTCAGCGGCTGACGTGCAAATACTGCCATCTACTGAGAGACGGGACAGGCTGTTTGCATCTGAAGCTCATCGCTTTATCTCCAGCAGGCTTTTCAGGTCTGCACAGTTCAGCATCAAGAGTGCACTCAACACTGCAGCAACACAAATCAGTGCTCAATTTTTGGAGGAAACATATGACTGGATTTCTGAATGCTGGCTGGGCCTGGCAACAAAAAAAAAAATAATAATGTGAACTCAGCGTGACTAAATCATGAATCATCACCTGTGATTAAGTAACGCTACTGTGTTCAAGTCAACGTGGAAATTTCTGAATTCCTCTCGAGAGAACGCAATGAGACAGCTCTTCAAGTCAGACCTTGATAAAGAAAGGCCAGTTTAATGCACCCCCGCATGCAAAAAAACAAACCTTAGCTGAGCTTTGTGGGTAAATTACATATCTGAGACATACGTGTGTGCTACAGCCTCTTAGAGCCATTATATAATTTCCTCTGCTTTGTCGATGCAAAGCTCTACTGTAGCCCTACTAACATTCAGATGCTTGCAGTTATTAATTTTTTTTTTTTCATCTGGCACAATGAGCAGTGAAAAAGCTTTGAGCTCACAATTTGGCATGTCTAACTTTGGAATTTCTGACCTGCGAGTTGAACCGAACACAGCATGAGTCAGGCAGCAGCAGGCCTTTAAGTGTGACATGTCAACCCCCCTTTTTTTAAAAAAATAGGTGCCATAAATGCAGTAACTTTGAACATTAGAACAAATTAGTGATGCGAGTGGGCATTTAACTGTGTTCAAACTGAATGTGGTGTGTCATGACTTTTTCATGTTGTGTGGGAGTTTTGATCATATCTTTCCAAAACATTTTGCCTTTTTTGGGAAGTGTGAATTTCTGTAAAACAGATAGTGGCTCCCACTTGCTTTTACGGTTATTTTTACGTTCTGGAGAACGGAACATCAGACTGATCTGATATCGTTTCAGCAGCTTTCTAGCAAGATTGCGGGCCCCCAGCTGAGAAAGCAGCTACACATGGTTCCATAATATGGGACGGGCACCAAAACTCCAAACCTGATCAAATTACACTCACTCGCCACTTTGTTAGGTACACCTTTTCAACTCCTAGTTAACACAAATGTCACATGACAGCATACCAACGCATTTAGGCGTGTAGACATGGTCAAAATAACCTGCTGAAGTTCAAATTGGGCATCAGACTGGGGAAGAAAGGTGATTTAAGGGACTTAGAACATGGCATGGTTGCCGGTGCCAGACAGGCTGGCCTGAGTATTACAGAAACTGCTGATCTACACAGCCAGCTGAAAGCACAACACATTGAACCTTAATGCAGATGGGCCACACAGCAGCAGAAGATCACACCGGCCACTCCCGACTGCTAAGAACAGGAAACTGAGGCTACAACAAAATTGGACAAGTAGATACGACAGTGTACCCGTGCCACCGCTTGATGGCTGCTTGAACTCTCTGTACTGAAACAGCAGCACCTTTGGGATGTGGTGGATGATATTCAAAAGACATTCCCTCATGAGGTGTTTTGATGATGATGGTGTTGGAGAGCGCTGTCTAACATATCAGTCCAAAATTAGGTGTTCAGCTGAGCTGTGATCTAGTGACTTTGAAGAACAAAGCGTGCGCTATATCGTTTTCATGCTCATCGGTGGCTCTATGGATGGGGGCATTGTTGTCCTGGAAGAGACCACTCCCATCAGGATAGAAATGCTTCATTAAAAGATAAAAGGGATCACTTTGAACTACTTTGCATTGATTTGCAGTGACCCTTCCCACTCAGGGGAGGGGTGAAGCAAAACCATGACAGCATCACAGAGCCACGGGATCCCCTCACTGCACAGGTGTCAAGGGTTCAGGTTTTCCCCTCTACTGGGATACCTCAAATGCCATTTTTACTAGTCCCAGTTTATTTTGGACATTTGCATTAGAGATTATGGATATACAAAGTGAGAAGTATATCTAGTAAAACTTTAATTGTAGATGTCTGAAATGAGAGTTGTTCCTATTACTGAACATTCTGGATATCAAAAATGAAATTATGGGTATGAAACACACGTAAATGTCAAAGTGGCAGGATTTGTCTGAGGAAGGAC
The DNA here is from genome assembly GCA_015106715.1 of Bujurquina vittata. Lineage (NCBI taxonomy): Eukaryota > Metazoa > Chordata > Actinopteri > Cichliformes > Cichlidae > Bujurquina > Bujurquina vittata. Next base: position 7,496 of record VUQK01016272.1, read on the forward strand.
TTCATCGCAGTTATCTTGAATGTTCAATTTGCCAAGAAGGAAGTGAATAACAAATCAACTGTAACTACTCAATGCTGAATCTTCAATTTAGGTTCAAGTCACGAATAACCTGAAACACATCTTTAATTACCGTTGTGACTAATTATGGTAGAGGCGGGTAAAATAATGTTATATATGATAAGAATACCAGTGGATCATGATATTAGCAACTAAATGCTCCATATCAGTACTGTTACACCCAGAAGAAGTCATGAAACACTGGGAAAAGCGGGTTAAACTTTAAGCGATTGTGTGTGTGTATTTATGCATATCTACCTGCAGAAAACTTGCAGTCAGTTTGCATAAAAACTGCATAAAAGGGAAAAATATGAATCACTCAGAAGTGCTAGACTTGGGTTTCTTTTTAACATTAAGTTGGGAGTCTGGGAGTCCTTCTGCAAGGAATGTTAGACATGTTCATTTGTGCACACGGGTGAATTTTTATCAATAAATGCTCTAAACGTCTTTATTTATGTAAAGTCATATAGTACAGAAATGTTCCCACGTTGCTCTCTGCTGCGTTCATATATTTGTTCTCTTGTGGATCAAAATTTCTCATTCGATATCATCCCTAATGAGTCAACACGCGTGCGTGCACGATTTAATCTTCTGTCCTCTTCTGTGTCTTTTGTCTGGAGAAGTCATCTCATTAAATATGCATGTGGAACATGCTCACACTATTGATAAATGGATTTTAATTAATTTATAACCCTCTGGACTTAAATAGCTCAGATGTGTTTCTGCAATATTTCTGCTAACATTCCAAACTTCCTGCACATTTAAGACTGAATCCCACATCTGTGTTTTGGGATGAATGTTGGGAATAATAAATTAAAGAGGTAAGTTTGCATTAAAATTATTTAGCAACCACGCAAACAACACTTCAACTACAGTTGAGAATTTCACCCAACGGCTGAAAAATGTCTTGTTTTGAGCCTGTTTGAGATAAATGTCCTTCTTGAACTCCTTTTCCACAGACCTGCCTGCATTTGCACAACACTGTGCACACACGCGTGTGTGAACTCATATTTCATATTCATATTTGAGGGTTTTTTTTGTTGTTTTTTTAAGAACCAGACTTTCCAAGTCTTCTTTGTGCTCCAAACGTCCCCCGCAGCACCCACTATATCTGGGTCTATCTTCTCCTTCATATTGAATGACGGGTAATCTTAATTATGAGCCTGTAAGTGTGTAGGCCATCATGCTGTGATAAATGATGACGCATCACCTCTGGAGGCCTGCTATTGGTTGATTTAGTCCTTGAGGGAGGACACTGTGGGTAGATCAGAGCCTTCATTTTAATACTTGTGTCAGCAGCACTGAAGAATTGCATTTTAAAAGTAACTTTCAGATGCTTTCACAAAATTCTTTCCTTCATTCCATGGAATTACTTAGAGGGAGGGAATGCTTATGGTGTGTAGGGAAACCCAGGAAAGTATTCCTCATCGTTCTATGTTTAGGTCCATTAAGAGCATTTCTTTAAATGTTTCATCCCAAGTTCAGCCCACAAAATATGAGCCCAATTCAGATGACTTCAGGTGTCAGTTTGGAAGAAAAATGGGTGACTGCAATCGATTTATCTCTCACAGTGGTGTGAAAAGGTGTTTGCCCCCTTCCTCATTTCCTGTTTTTTTTTGCATGTTTGTCACACTTAAGTGTTTCGGAACATCAAACCAATTTAAACAATAGTCAAGGACAACACAAGTAAACACAAAATGCAAGTTGTAAATGAAGGTGTTTATTAGTAAAGGTGAAAAATAATCCAAACCATCATGGCCCTGTGTGAAGTGTGTTAAGTGTGACAAACATGCAAAAAAACAGGAAATGAGGAAGGGGGCAAACACTTTTTCACACCACTGTATATGCGCCCGGGGCATGTCACATAAAGACCGCCATGTTGAAATTTGTTTGGGCCTCCCATAATGTTGATGCATGATTGACTGGGGAGAGCGTTGTAATAAAATATCAAACAAAAGTAACATAGTGAAGCGTCATAATGAGATGAAATTAAGTAAGAAATTTAGACTTTGTAAGGAAAGAAAAATGGGTTCACAATGTGTGAAAAAAAAAACTTTATTTGTAGAATGAAAGACAGATTTCATTCTTGACAATAAAGATGACAGATAAGCAATAAAGGTAACTTTCAGGGCCTTGTAAATGTAAGTCAGTGTCCCTGTTTACGTTTAAGTGTCACAGGTCGAGGATGAAGCGTTCGACTTTCATCATGTATGCTGGTTTGAGGTATTTCTGCAGTTCGCTCTTCTTCACCCATAGAAAAGGAGCTTTTTCGGTTTTGGGAGGGGCTCCATCCGTCAGGATGGCTTTGAAGAAGAACACTTTTGTCCCGATTGAGTTCTCCGTCCGAATGGCTTTGGGCAGTTTGTACTTGTACACTCCGCAGGGGGCGTTGCCAAGGAAAGTCGCCTTGAAACCAGCTGCTGCAGGTGAGAGAACAGGCTGTGAGTTCACGCAGATGGAGCACAAAGGTGAGCAAAAGTGCAGATGTCGCTAACGCTTATGCAGCATCTATCACTTTCTAATGATGCCGCTTAATATTGTCGCATTCTTGTGGATTAACAGCGTTTGACTCCTCTAATTAAAGTGTTACATCACCCTCATACTCCGTTTCTCTTCTCTGCTGCGACAACAACCCACTTTTTAATTTAATATCGTGTCGTACAAATCCCCACGGACCCTGCTGGCTCAGTGTGCAGAGTGAGGCACAACACAGCCACGTTAGATGTTAGATTCTCACCGAGTCCTGCTATTATTGAACATGGATCAACTCTTGCTCCTCTAAGACACCTTAAATAAAACCATCTACCAACTGTTAATATCAAGGGGAAAGGCTCAGGAAGTGATTGATGGAGTTGACATATTAATAGCTAGAGAAAGGCTGTGAAATGGTTTAGCATAGTGAGTCTGTGGCCTCTTATTTAAATGCTATAAGACTTAGATGCATGTTAAGAATCGCCCAGTTAACATATTTAATGTGAGGGATCATTACTGGATCACTGGGAATATTCCTGCCATCAGTCATCAGCTTCGACTTCTCGCCCTCAACTTTGGTCAAATCGTCTGCTTATTATTTCTGCTCTCTGAAACAGACTCTAATCTACGGCTGAGATCAGCGGACGTCTTAGCGGAAATGACAGCTTGGGGCCAAGCACTGCTCTACGAGGTGTATGCAAATGAGCTGTTGGAGTGTGGTTTCAGAGGGGATTTACAGTAAACCTCTTGTTGTGGGTAATGTTTATGATCATACTTTAAGTACTAAAGAGCTGTTTATGAAAGATAACATCAGACTTTAAAGATCCTTAGGATAAAGCTGGATCATTATAACAAAAGAGATCAGGATGCAAATACAGTAAGGATGCAGCAAATGAAGCATGTGCAGAATAATTTTGAATATTAACAGTATCTCAAATCCCGCCCTTCCCACTTATTTTAAAAGTTTACCTAAATATACCGCACACACACACACTTGCACTCTGGATTACTCATTTAACTGTGAAGTTCTGAGCTGATACATTTTACAAAACAGCAGCAGATGAATTCGACTGTGGATGTGTCCCAATGCCCATAATCAGTGCTGTGGGAAAGGTTTTTGCTCCCTTCCTGAATTCTTCCTGATTTGAATCAAGAAATCACTTAAATGGAACCAGTGCAACCAAGTGAAGCAGTCTAAAAGATCTCAAAAAGCTATGATATGAGCTGAGAAACAACGTCGCTGGCGTCCATCAGTCTGGAAAGAGTCCCATGATTCAAAAGTAAGAAAGAGACTGGGCAAAAATGGCATCCATGGGACGATTGAGAGGACAAAACCTCTGCTACTCACAAGAGCACAAAGCTCGTCACACATTTGCCAAAAAAATTTGGTGACTTTCAGGAAAATATTCTGTGGACGAGACAAAAGTTGAACTTTTTGGAAGGTTTGCGTCCTGTTACATGTGATGTAAAATTAACACAGCGTTTCATGAAAACAATTCCACGAAGAAGAGTGGGCCAAAATTCCTCCACAGTGATGTGAAAGACTCACTGTTGCTTATCACAAATGTCTGACTGCAGTTCTTGCTGCCAGGGGTGACACAACCGGCTATGAGGTAGTTTTTTTCCCCCCTTAATAAATGAAATCACCATTTAAAAACTGCATTTCGTATTTACTCGGATTTGTCTGTTGTCTAATATTAAAATTTGTTTGGCCGGGCCTCTCTGCGTGGAGTTTGCATGTTCTCCCCGTGTCTGCGTGGGTTTTCTCTGAGTACTCCAGTTTCCACAGTGCAAAGACATGCATTTAGTGGGGTTAGGTTAATTGATCACTCTAAATTTCCAATAGGTGTGAATGTGAGTGTGAAAGGTTGTCCGTCTCCCCGTGCTAGCCCTGCGACTGGCTGGCGACCTGTACCTGTACCCTCACCCTATGACAGCGGGGATAGGCTCAAAAGTGTGACAAATATATGACAAAAGAGAGTGAATACTTTTTCACAGCACTTTATACTGTATAACCTCTGGCACTTAACCCTTTAAACTTTGATAAAATTAAGAAAAAAGCTATTCTTTCCATCCTGTTAGTTCATAAAATCCATATAAAGCTGTTAACAAACTAAATTAGTTAAATAAATTTGGTGCTTAGCAGCCTGGAGTCTTGTGTTACCTGGCAGGGAGGTGAGGGCTCTCTCGGCCGTCTGTCGCAGCGTTTCCCCCTCCTGCCACTGAGTCTGAGGCAGCAGCCACAGCTTCTCACCACCCACTTCCTGCTCGGCCAGAAAAACCAGCGAGTCGGCCAAACAGCGCTGCGCCGAGGTCGGGTCCTTATCTACATCAGCTAAAGCAGAGGCAGGAGTGAGGGCAGTCAGCAGCGTCACAGCAGCCCTGTCGCTGTCTGTAAAACTCACACTAACTTTTGAAATGTCACAAGGAGTAAAATGCAAATTCACAATTCTGGAGCAAATAGATTTTCTGAATATCAAAAAATGCATTAAAGTCTCTTCGCTCTCTGGTAATTTCATTTAAACCCAGCTCTGTGAGACTTTCAGATGATCTAATTTTCTTTCCTGTTCTCGTTTACTTGATTAATGATTGAAGCAGCACTAAAGGCTGAATACTACAGCATATCACATTAAATTGCAGACATTTCATCAGGTACATTTGCAATGCTCGAGTATATTTTCATATTGTGTACATTCGGGTCTACTCCTTCAGCCCACTGGTCGTACATTGCCTAAACTGACCTCTGACCCTCATCGCTGGCTGAAAGCTCTTCATTTTCTGCTCCCAGGTATCTTCCAAGTCCTGAGCCAAAATGATCTCCTGGTCCCTGTCTTCCTCGTCTGAGTCATAGTCGCCCGCCTGTTTACGACTTATCATCTCGGCATCCTCCAGAAGACGCAGCTCGTGGTCCGACACAATGCTTTTTGCCAGCTCGATCTGAAAGAATCCAAAAGGAACATCGCAAACGACGTCTTTCAGTCTGGAAATAGGCAGCTGCGTGTCATGCGGTTATTGTGGTAGAGCAACCCTTCAGTCATCCCCACAACCCAGATGAACATTATCCCAGAGCTGATGTGTAACGAAACAATGCAAATGTCTCTTCAAGCACTCCTTTAATTAAGGTTAACTTTCATTTGGCTTCTGTAGCCTTATTTGGCCATTCAGTGACATATTCTACAATACCTGCAAAGCCAAAACTGAGTCATTTTGTTTAAACTACAAACTAAATTTGCTCATATTTTATAGACCTGTTACCTTACCAACAGAAATTAGTAAATGTAAGGGAAGTGGGGATTTAGTTAAACCGATTTACCAACTTTTTCATGTTTTATAGACTTCCAAAAAAGACTGATCGAGCCGAAAGGAAGGCAACTGTCACACTGGTTACAATAGCTCAGACTGTTGCTGGTGGTGTAACGATATGTGAACATTGTTTAAACACCACAGCCTACCTGAGTATTGGTCCTTCCCTTTATGACTACAGTGTACCCATCTCCTAATGACTGCCTTCCAGCAGGTTAACACTAACCCCTGTCAGAGAGCTCAGATCATCTCAAACTGGTTCCTTAAACACTGAACATCTTGACAATGACTTTGCTGCACTCAAACGGCCCCCACAGTCACCAGATCTCAATCCACAAGAGAGCACTTTAGGAACGTGGTGGAGCGGGACATCTCTGCATCATCAGCTGACAAATCTCCAGCAACTGTGCGATGCTATAATGTGAATACGGACCGACATTTCTGTGGAATGCTTCCAGCTCCTTGCTGAATCAATGCCACAAAGAATTAAGGCCGCTCTAAAGGAAAAGGGTAAAGCAGTAAAGTGCCTGGTGAGTGCACAATGTTAAAAAGCTGGAAGTTCACACCAAACTTGGCCAAAGTTTGAAATAATGAGGTATATCTAACTAAAAATAATCTCAGTGGGCCAAAAGCTCAGACTTTAGACTATTCTGAAAAAATGTTTTTTTTCAACATTTCTTTATAAAAACCATCTGTTATACAGACAGCATACATCCAGACCCCCTCTGCATCTTTCTTCTCCCTCATTGCTGCCACTTTACGTGCATTTAACAGCAATGACAGTGAGGAACAGTTTGAGGTCAGGACTTCTTTACTTCTTTGGTTTGATCTGATTCACTAACATTATTTTTGCTTCAGACTTTGCTACTGCCTCTACTTTAAGCCTGTACTTAACATATGACCTTATTATTGGAGCTGTGCCCTTAATTGATTTTTAAGTCCAAACACAATTTTGCCTCCAATAATTATTACAGCAAGTTAATAGAGACAAAACAAATATTGCCCTGTTCTGCTTCATGCATCCTTTTACTTTCATTCACCCGCCTGTGGAAGATTTGAATAATAGTTAAATTTCCAGAAAATCCATTTGAATAAAAATACGAGTTTCTTCTTTTTCAAAGTTCAGTGAATCTGTGAAAGTCTGTTAAATGATAATGAGTTCAGTACTCACTAAATATAATGGCGCCACAATGAAGCATCCAAATTTAGCATTTAAATAAAATTACTCAAATATTTTTTGTGTGACACAAAAGTCTTTTTAAAACTTTCTTTTTATTAATAAAAAAGTGGGCAGCACAGTGCACTGCTTAGCAAGAAGTTCCTGGGTTTGAATCTGAGGCCAGCTGAGGCCTTTCTCCATGTTCTCTCTGTCTTTCTCCCAGAGAGGTCAGCAAAATTGGTGATTCCAAACAGGCTGTAGGTGGGTCATTCCATCTCAAGTCATCAAATTTTCTGCTCCATCCCCTATGATCTGCCTTTATGGACCAAAGTGTGGACATATATAATGATTGCTGTGAAACAACTTGTCATATTTGCTCACTCCAGCATGAAAGCTGAATAAAAATACCATTTTCCTCATTTTTGTAAATTTCATGTTAAAAAGTATTCCACATTTTATTTAGCATTATTTTGAAATACAACTATATATTATTCATTTTATTAGTGTCTGCTCAAATGTGGGACTTTCCAGTACTGCTTGGATATGTTTTCATATTTAACTAGCAGATATTCAGACATTTCTGATGTATCTGTCCCAAATTACAGATCAATTTCATGATAAGAGGCACCAGTGGAAACATCAGGATTTTATCTTTAATACTTTTTGAAATATTCATGTTCAAACATTGCCTCAGATTTCAAAGTGCAACAAACATGCAGGAGGTGTATCGACTGCCCATTTTAAAAAAATTATATGAATCACCAATTAACTTAACCCCGTGTGTGTGTGTGTGTGTGTGTGTGTGTGTGTTAGGGGGGGGGGGGGGGGGGGATAGGGCGAATCTGTGTTTTTTAGCCCA
>VUQK01016272.1:15365-37108 GCA_015106715.1 Bujurquina vittata
AACATTTCCTCAGATATCAAAGAGCAACAAACATGCAGGAGGGGTATCGAGTGCCCATTTTAAAAAAATTATATGAATCACCAATTAACTTAACCCCGTGTGTGTGTGTGTGTGTGTGTGTGTGTGTGTTAGGACGGGCGGGGGGGGGTGACATTGCTAAGCACTGTATTTGAGCCCAATGACAGTTCGGATAAGCTCAATTTGGGACAGCATAATTTGCATCTTAGAGGGTTGTCTTGCACCACATGGTGTATCACAGAATCACTGTATCGTGATGTCTTGAGTGACTCTGGATTCCCACTCCTAGGCTCGAGATTCGTCCCCGTCACGCAGTGTCACAGTAGACACCCTCGAAGTGACAGCTGTGAATTAGAAACTGTAACATCCTCAAAGGATCACACAATCAGTCCAGTCCAAGATTTCTGTCTAACACCAACATATGCTTTCTCTCTTCACCCTATCATTGTCTCCAGCTCTTCCACGGAGACTCACCTGGTTCAGCATCTCTCTGAACTGTTGCTCGATGGGTCTGCAGTCCGCTGAGATGACCGGCAACCTCTGCAGACACACCGCTGCCATTAGAGTCCATGGTGAATTCGCTTTCTCCGTCGCTTTACTGCATGGAAAAGACGCCCGACAAACGGAAGCGCTGGAAAACTGACGAAAGGCCGAGTTCCCGACCGGAGTCCTCTTGAAACAAGACAGAAATTGTCGGAGAGGCCGACTTGCCATCCGTCCACAGGGCGCAGCCATCTTTTTCTGCTGCATTCGCGGTACTGGCAAAAGATAATAAATAAATTCTGACATTGATTAAAACTAGATGAAAGTGTGATTCTTAACGTAATTCCAGTGGTGAATGTAGTTTATAGAGCAATTAAATAATTTCTTGTGTCTTAACTGAAACCTTCCGTTGTTTTGTTAACCAAGAAACATTTTTAAACACAAAATTATCCCGTCATCGAGGGTTTTTGACGTACTTGAAAGCACCATTTCCGTCCTCGACCCATAATTCTGTGCGGAAAACGAACGATCTATTCACCAGCATTTGGGGGGTGGGGTAAATCTACATAAAATAAAAACAATAATATACAATTTATACACTCTATATGAATATATTATTATTATCTATTGCTTAAAATATGATAGTTTATCGTCACTGTCTAAGAGGAGTTTGTATATATTTTAGTTTTTAATGCGACGCTAACCTTCCTCCTACCCCGCTTTATCACTGGTCTGGTCTGGATTGCTCCCTCAATGTCACGTTTGTTGTGTGTAAAATAATTTAACATCTGACTGCGAATGTGTGTGTAATTGTGGGGAACATGAATAAGTTTAGTTGTATATTGTTTAGTTCAGTGAGTACCGTGTGCCGACAGCTGTTGTTCTCTCTAAACGCAAATACAGCGTCTCTGTAAGTGTTTTATGGTTATCTTTAATTAGCATTTCTGTTAGCTACCGGCTCGTTCTCTGTTGTAGTATTTAGAGCCACATAGTGTCTTAGATGACACTTGCATAATAATAATAATAAAAACATATGTTTGGTCTGACAAAAGTATACAGTTGGTGATAATTAAATTGCGTGTGTGCAGATGTGGAAGCAGAGGGCTGCAGCGGACACTGTGCAGCACTGCTGTCAGACTTCAGGAGAAAGAAGCTTCATCCAGCGCAGGGTCTGCGAAGGACTTCAGGTCAGGCTCACATTCTCAATTCATGATGCTTTATTGTCATTTCTGCAGTTGCAGGTACAACAGAAACAAAATGGTGGCCTGGAACGAAGCAGTTCGTATAAAGTTCAAAACAATCTAGCTAAAATATAATAAGATATAAAAACAACAATAAGGCCAAAACCCAGCGGCATTTATACCGCGTAGTGAGAGCCTAAGTGTTGGAGTGCGTATGCTGTACTGCTCCTGAACCTTCTCCCAGAGGGTATCAGTAAGAACAGGCTGTGAGATGTCTGGTACTGTTCTTTTAGGAAATCTGATACCCTACGGATGCAGTGCTCGCTGTAGATGTCCAGCAGCAAGGGGAGGGGACCGCCTATGATCCTACTGGTCGTCTTCACCAGCTTACTTAGCTGGTGAACCTATTCAATCTTGTAGGAAAGGTCACTGCGAGCACCAGTTGCGCCACCGTATTCCAAAAAAATTAATAGATAAATAAAAATGTACATGCATACATGTACATACAGACAGGTGACAAATTAAAAGCAAAAAAACCCCCCAAAAAAAACACATCAGCATTCAGTCTTAGAAAGGTGTGGGGCCAAAACGTAGAGCTCAAACTGCTCATAAGAGGATGTTGCCCACCTTAACAATGTCAGTGTCAGATGTTGAGGAACCAGGACATACTGATGAGAAGTGGTCTACTGGACAAGAACAAGCGCTGACAACATGGAACTGATGCAATGCAATCTGTAAAATAAATATATGAAAATTCCCCACTCACCCAGTGGGTGGCCTTTGTCCTCCGAGCTCAGATTATCTACCAGAGGGTCCTGTGCAGTGTCTTAGCTGTTCCTAGGATTGTGCTCTTTCTGAAATCTGCTGGAGTCACTCTCCCAGTCTGGGATTCTGAGTACCACGGGTACTATTGTTGCCTTCATCTTCCACATCCTCTCTAGCTCTTCTCTCAGCTCTTGGTATTTCTTTACCCTTACTGGATGCACTGGCCCAGATTTAAATCCCTGACCTATTGCTCCAAAGACCAAAGTGCTGCCACTACACTGTAGCTATATAAAATCAGTCATAAAAATGGAAGAAAAAAAAAATTAATTGTAGACTAGAGCACAGTAGTCCTCACCTCACCCCTGAGGCTCTTAGTCTCTTCCAAACTCAGCTGGGTATCCTTGCTAAAGTACTTCCAAAATGAAGTAAACAAATAGAAGTTTGTTGAGCAAATGGTACTTTCAGCTGCTCCCTTATTTCCCGCGGGGGTCGCTATGGCAGATGGATCCGCATATTTGATTTGGCACAGATTTCTATGTCGGATGCCCTTTCTGACACAACCCTGCTATTTATCCAGGCTTGTGGTCCCCTGAAGCAGGATATGTGTCTCCCCCTGAAATCGAACCGAGGATATTTCATGTGTAACGTGAATGTGTTAATGGAGTGCAGCCAGCTGGAAGTTTGTTTGGCAAATGAAAGAGGAAAAGACGAGAGAGAGAGAGAGGCGGTCCTCCCCTGTCACTTTATGGAAACTGCCATCTGATACGTATTTTGTTCAACAGAGTCAGGATCAGAATATCAACATCATTAATGTTAACATATAAATTGTTGGGAAAATGTTCAGCAAGATGACATGCAGGCCAATCCAGAGGCTGCAGCTCATGTTCCCAGTGGAAAAAGCTCATTTTCCAGCCCTCTGTAATTATTTTAAACTATTCTGTACATATACAGTGTATTCCCTCTGTATTATGTCTAATTATTAATGAAGGGGGGTAAAAGCCTGAAATCAGTTTGGCTTCTTCCCTTTTTGTTCTACCATCTTGATACAAAGTCAGAATTAACAGGGCCAGTCAGCAGTCTCAGAGCATGACTGGATCGTTATTGCTTACCTGCACCATGTGGTGCACTGGTGCATTAATTTATTCCCGTTTTCTCTTTAATTTGTCACCTGTCTGTATCACGTTTCATTTTCTACTGTCAGTAGGCTACGCTTCATTAAAAAGAAGCACAGCCGTCTGCAGTATTATGATTTTAATCCTTAATCTTTGTTTTAATCCTACAGCTATTTACCTCCACTGCCTGGTCAGGACACGGCACTGAGATGGGACGGAAAGAAGTTTGAGGACTTACCAATCATGCACATTAAAGCCACATACAACAAGTAAGTGAACACAAACAATTAAATTTGGCTATTTAGTAGTGTGATCAGATTGTTTTTGTTGGATTGTGTCAGAAAATATCTTTTAAAGCGTATTTGAGGTTCAGTCAGTACATTTTAGTCTTTCCTGTCTAAGTTCAGACCCATTAGCTGCAGTGTTACGGTTTTTATATTGTCGTCATGTCCGTCTGTGTGTCCGTGAGGTTTTACCTTTCTGGTCTGGAAACTCCGAAATCACAAGTTGAGCCAGACGTGCAACCCAAACTCAAATATGTATTATATATCTTTACTAACACAGGGGTGACTAAAACTATTTGCATAAGGGCAAATTGATTTAGGGCAAAGCCTCCGAATTGTGGGCAAAACGAAGCTGTAGTGTTATCCTGACTTCTACATTTATTTTATATTTAATATTTTCTTGTATTAAAGCACCATGAAACCTGCTTTTAGAGAGAAAATTGCTACTTGGATCTGCTGTCATGTTGTAGTGACATCAGATATTCTGCTGTGATTTAAATTTCTTATTAACAGCCACGGTGAGCATTGCTAAAAGCCATGTATACGTTTTTGTTTTTTTTTGTTTTTTTTGCTTTAAAAAGAGGCTAATGAAATTACGGGATGTAACTGATCGATAGGAAGTGGGGATAAATGATACAGAGTTCACAGCGGTGATTTGTCCCCACCGTGAAAACGCCCGTCAGTTTGCGGCCCAGTAACCCAGTCTGTCCTCCACCAGCACTCACATCCAGCTAACAGACAGCGCGGGCCAGTCCATGGTGAGGACGTCCTGCGGCACAGAAGGTTTCAAAAACATCAAGAAGTCGACGCCGATCGCGGCTCAGACTGCCGGCATCTCTGCTGCTGCGGTGAGTTCTCCACAACACGACGCTGGGAAATCCTCATTATCCCTGCAGAAGATTGTTCCAATTAAATTAAAATTAGAGACTACAGCATCTGCTCCTTCTCCACTTTGTGTAGCAACACTTAATTCATGAATATTAATCATTTGCCGTAAACAAACTGCCTTCTCTAAGGATTTTAGTGAAGGCTGCGAGCGAACAGTTAGTTATGGTCAGACAGATTTTTTTTTTTTAATTCTTTGTGATAAGGATATTTGAGAAATAAAGCATTATTATAATGCTGTCATTTTTAGCACAGTAAAATTATGCTTGCCTCTCATCCTTTTTGAGATATTTTGGCAACGATGAAAAGGTGCTAAACACATTTATTAAGAGCCTTTTATCTTGGTTTTGAAAGCTGGAAGTCTTAAAGATTAATTCTTGTTTACCTCTTTGTCAATTAAGCCTTTTTGTTAGACAAACAACTGCAGCGAACAGTGATTTCAAATGCTTCTTTATGCACTGGTTACTTGCTATTGTAAACAGCTTCTAAGCCTCGAAACTGTCAAACTAATGAAAACTGCTGTCACTGTTGGCTGAAGTGGATCTTAAGAAGCTGGAGAAAGGCATTAATTGGAGCCTTGTTTATTCTGAACAAGTTAGCAGTGGCAAAACCACAGTTTCAGAGTAATGGGGTGTTAATGATAATAGCTGATGGAGCAGCTCCGAATGTCACTGGCAAAAAAAGGAGCAGAAGCTCTAAAGCTTTTAGCTGTGTTTTTAGTTAAGATTACTAATCACGTCTATTAGCCTCAGGACCAGGAGAGGTTTTCATCTGTTGGCTTTGTTGGATTTTTCTGAACATTCGCATTAAACTGATGCAGCTCGTCTAAGCTTTTTGTCCCTGTGCGTCGTCCTGTGAACAGAAAGCCACGGCGAAGGGAGTCACCTTTGTTCGTGTTGTGGTCAAAGGTCTTGGTCCCGGGCGTTTGGTGAGTAGTTTCTACAAATAAATATTTAATGCTGCTGCTGCTGCTGCTACAACTAGAGTCTATTTTTGATAGGCTTTGTTATTTTTGCAGCTTATTGTTTTGTCTAGAAGATGTTTTTTCGTGTCTTCAGACTGCTTATTTTGTCTTAAATCCAAAGACAATTAACAAGGATGCGAGCCTCATTAAAGCAGCCGGCATGAAAATGTTTGTTCTTGGCATTTTTTGGCTTAGTGAATGATAAACTTGATATACTCTTACTTGTATTTGGTTTTTGTCAAAATTTGTCCCATATTTCTGTTTAATTCTCTGACCTTCTGGGTCTGGCCCGAGTCCTTCTTGGGCTGTAGTCTCAGCGTCAAATCATCCATTATTTGAGCACACTTACTTCTTCCACGTGATTGATCTATTTTTAAATTTATAAAATGAAAATGATAAAACATTTTGTGTTATTTGCTTAATGTATTACCCTATGTGCAGATGAAAACATCAACTGTATTACAGGGTAACAGTTTTGTATTTTGTACCTCTGACCCGGTTCTGTGCTCTTATGCGAGTGGGCGGTCAGTACCAGTAAACTTGTCACAGCGTGAAGAGCTGGTCCTCTAATTATTTCCAGACTTGTCGCAATGAGGATAATTTAAGGAGCTGCAGACATGTTGATCTGTTCCCATTAGCTTTCTTAATGAATCAATGCATTTTTCTCTGCTCTGCAGTCTGCAATCAAAGGCCTGACAATGGGAGGCCTTGAGGTGGTATCCATCACTGACAACACCCCCGTGCCACACAATGGATGCCGCCCACGCAAAGCCAGAAGGATGTGATCTTTGTGTGCCAGAATGCACTGCGACAGGAGGAAGCTTTTGTGTTGTATTATGCTAATAAAGATTTTTTGATGTGTAGCTTTTCTGGCTCTGAACTTGACCTTACATGAAGCATTTTGGGGAAATAATTGCACATGGGAGTTATTAATGAGCAGAGAACAGGCTTTTCAGTCCTCCGCTGCCACTGTTGACACATGAATAAACCTTCAGTCTCACTGCAGGCGCCTCGATGTTCATTAGTAGACTGATGTTTGCACACAGCACCGAAACGGCCCTGCGTGGGAATAACCAGTAGGCATGGGAGCCCTTGATCCTGACCGTGCTACACAGCTGAATCTGCAGGACAGCAGGTTATGTGGCGTAAAGGGAGGAAGCAAGTTCAGCCTTACTGTGTTGAAATTCTCTTATGTTCTAATTTTAGCACATTCAACAACCACATATAAATACAATGCTGTGCAAAAGTCTTGAGCCACCTCAGTTCTTTATATTTTTGGTAGGAAATAATGTGCAGGCATGCATGAAGATACAGAGCTTGAAAGTCAATATTTGGTGTGAGCGCCTTTATTCTTCAATATAGCCTGAACTCTCTTATGCAGCTTTCTTGGCATTTCTTCAAGCAGTCTTCAGGAATATTTCTCCAGGCCTCTTGGAGGGCATTCAAAGGTCTTCTTTAGATGTTTGCTGCATTTTGTTCCATTCTCAGTCAAGATGATCTCACACTGCTTCAGTAATGTTGAGGTGCGGGCTCTGGGGAGGCCGATCCATGAGTGTTCTGTTGTGTTTTTCTTTATTGCAGTAAAAGCATACCTGGATTCGCAGGTGTTTGGGCTCATTGGCATACTGAAAAATGAAGCTGTTGCCAATCAGATGCTTTCCTATTGGTATTATGTGGCGGATCATCAATTTTGACAAGCTCTCCAACACCACAGGCTGATACGCAGCCCCAAACCATGATGGTCTCTACTGTGTGCTGGACCATCTGAAGAGCCAGATGCGTCTCTCGGGTCCTGTGTCAGATCTTTGTTGGACTTTTTCCTTTTTCTTAAGGAAATGACTTTCAGATCTGCTGTTTTAGGCCAGTCACTTCGTTTGTTCTCCACATGTCCAGTTTTCAGCTAATACCTCTTTGAGAATCACCTTGTTGGTGCAAAACTACAATTGTATGCCTTTCAGACTGTTATCTTTGGTATTAGTAGATTTAACTAAAGAAATGGAAAAATTGTGTTTTTGCAACAGGCTGCTTGTAACAAAGTGTCTAACGGTAATGGTCGGGTATAAGGACTGGACTGAAAATGATTGAAAAAGCAACCAATGTCCAAAGAGAGTTGTTTAGAGACCTTCATAAAGCCTGGAGAAGTATATTACTCAAGACCACTTTAAAAAATTAAAAGCTAATGCAGAGGTGAGATTTTCAAATAGCATTGAACATCAGTGTGCAAAAACTAATAAATCTTCCAAAGGCCCCTGGAAGTGTTTAAGAAGGAGGATGGATGGATGGAGGTGAGCCCTTACCACCTTGTGCTGATGGTAGCTGCGCTGCTTATTTTGAACAGCACAGTAGCAAACATGCTGTAAAATGCAGACCAGAATCAGGCTTTTATTGTCCTGCTGTTAAGACAGACTCCTTCCAGAGGTCTTCTGCCAAATGCCATCTGCACTCTAAATATTTTATGCACCTGCCCGAAGCGTTAACAAAATCGGACAAAAGCACGACTTTCTATATTTTTCTTCTATAAACAGAGCCAAGTGCAGCATCCAAACTGAAAGGCACGGCTGGAGCACCCCAACTACGTTACACTACAAGGATTTTAGAAAACATAAATAATATTAATATTAATAAATCTTGTATTGAAGCATAACTACAGGGACATCTGTAAGTTTCCACAAACAAAACACTACCCAAATCCTGTTAATAAAATAGGGGATACACTTAATGGTAACTGTTTTAAAAGAGACCATAATTTACTAAACGAACACTGTGCTGTATTAAATATGAGTTGATAAATTTGTCGTAAACATTTTTACTGAGGGGATCGAGAGCCGACTTCTACACAACCAGGGGCGCCGCCTCCTGCAGGCCATAAAAAGGCTGCTTCACTGTTCAGACCCGGAAGCTACACTCATCTTTTACATACAGTCTCTGCCAAAAACACACAGAAGATGATTTTGCACCGTTTTCCCAGTGTGATGATTGACTGATGGATTCAACTTTAAGCTGCCTCTCACTTCTTATGTGTTTTGCTTTTCTTTTCATAACTCTACAGCTGCCGCTGAGTGACAAACTAAATCCCTGTTAGAGCCAGACCTGCTGCTTTGTACTTCTGAGAGACAAAAGAAAGAAAAGGATGTGCTGTTAATATGTGTAAAAAAAAAAAGTCTTGGAAAGTATCTCGACAGATTTAGGAATTAAATATTTCATGCAGCCGGTGGATCTCATAAATTATGTTTTAAAAAGCAGCACTGAAAGTAGAGATTTTGTACACACTAGTTTTACAAAAATACAATTTATTTCGAATCGCAGTTTCTTTACACAAACATCTGAACTCTGAATCAGGCAAAAGAAAAATCACTAAATGTGAGATATTAGATATTGTGGACAGCAGAAGCAGCGTTCCTCTCCCATCTCTTGGCTTCTCTCACCAGCCGCACATTCGGCAAAACATCGACAACACGAGCATCAAAAAGTCCAACGTTGCTTCAAAAACAACCACAGAACATAAATAACGTACATTACTACAGGTTCCACACACACACCGCAAAATAAGCTCACAACTATCACGAAGATACTTTCAAGGGAAATGAAGGAATTCTGGGAAATCCTGGAAAGCCTTTTCAACGGGAGCACAAATGGAGTAATGGGCGGCGTAAACGCTAAAAATTATTCCAGGACTTTGGAAGCTTCCAGGCTTTTTTCCCCCCTATTCAGGAAAACATAATTTCCTTTATTGTCATCACTGACAATAGTGTAAAGTGTCAGAATTAGGCCACTCTTTACATCACTCACATCTTTTCAGCAGCAAGTATAGTTTGTAAAATGAGACAAAAACTACATGGACTGTGTAGGCATTTGCACCTACAGACATTTCTTTTACTCTCACACAGTCTGTGCAGAGTGGAAGGTTTACACCAGTACTGGAGAAGATTGTCGGTCAAAATCTCTTCTGGGTTTCAGAGAACAAAGTGAAAAAGCCCTCAGCAGCTTGTGGATGTTGCCTTAACAAAGGCACTTAATCAGGGACCGTCTCAGACAGGCGTGGGACTGTGTGGACTGTGCTTAAAAATGAAGCTGGGCGGGGCTGAAACACAACAGCAGAATCTGATGAGACAAGAGCTTTGCATTTAATGCAGCAGGGAATTTAGAGCCTATTAAATATTGCACTTTGAAAGAGGGAGATGCAACGAGGAGATTAAATATTAGAGTTATGAGAAGTGATTGTGCATAAAGCCCTCTCATTAGGAGATATAAAAGGGAAGAAATGTTGGCACTGCAAGGTAAGAACAGGAGTGGATTTGGTGAACTGAAGGAGTGTGTCAGGAAGATTTTTGTGCTTTGCATCACTTTCCCTGGAGGTTGCTGAGCTCCATTTCATCCTTGCGGCGCTTTTGTTGGGCAAAGAGGGAGCTGAAGGGGTAGAGCTTGGCTTTGGCTGGATAGCGCTGGCCAGCAATGTCCACCTCGTAGTCCCCACGGTTGATGAAGTCAGGAGTGATGGGTGTGGGAAGCCCCTCAGGGCCAGGTGGCGGAGACACAAAGCCCAGGCAGACGTGGCGCTCCAGGGTGTAACTGTAGGCGCTGCTGGTGGTTTTCCCTGCTAGCTGGCCATTACGATACACGGGCTCACCCCACCACGGCCACAAGTCGAGTTCAGTGTCATGGTCCTCCAGAACCAGCATGACAAACCGTCGCGTCGCGCCGTCCTGACGCTGCTGCAGCAATGCCTCACGACCAATGAAATCTGTGTCCTGATGGAGAGAAAAAGGCACGAAGGTGTGGAGTTAGGATGAGAAAAATAGAAGATCTTAGTGAAGGTCGAACTGAGTAAACAAAGGAATGGCCCAGCTCTGGCAGACCAGCAGGAGACCACTGCTTTGTAAATTCTTGCTTTTTCCTAACACTACAAACCATCCAAAAATAATCTGCAAAATCCGTGTTAAACTGTAGATGCCTTTAAATCAACACTGCGCTGACATTACTCTGCACAGCAGACAGCACCTGATGTTGCACCCTTTCAATATGAGACTGATGGTAAACTTTACACCTGCTACTTGTTGTGCCTGCAGGTGCAGCCTGGTGACAAATTCTCTGCTGCATCCTGGCAAAGACTACACCAAGATGCTGAGTCATCTTTCAACCATTTTAAAGCAAAATAGGCAAAGTTTAAAACTTTGTATGCAGCGTTTTATATTTCTCTGATGCTGGCAAAGTTTATGTGTAAAAAATGTGACTGACTGGAACACAATTCAATCATAATTTACAGTTAAATCATCCCATTAGCATGGCCGCAGTATGAAGCATCTTATTGCCAAACTAAAGTCTCCACACTGGAGCAGATGAACTGGCAGCTGACCTTATCAAACTTGACCCTGAACTCTCGTCCACACTCCAGCGGGGTGGTGAAGGCGTCGAGGTCTTGACCCCAGAAGGCGAAGAATTTCTCTATGCGCAGACTCCGCAGTGCGTAGTAGCCTGCGTTACGGATCCCGTACTTCTGACCCACTGACATCACCTCGTTGTACACGTGCAGCGCGTACTGTGGAGAGGAACAGATGTCTGACACTCTATATGGCACTTCCTGTACATTACATACTCCAGTTTCTCAGTAATGAGAATAAGTCATGTTAAAAATATCACTTTTACTCACTAAAAAAACCCACAAAAACATGTTTGACATTGAAGTATTTTCAGTTTTATCTTGCTCTTAGAGCAACACAGACCGAAGCCCGTGTAATCAGAAGCACACATCACATCACTATTGTGCAGTTGAGTGTAGATGGAAAATTAAGCATCTCAGAAGTTCATTTTTTTTATAAATATTCATATTTACACATTTCTGATTCTGGATGAACTAAAAGGCTTTTAGAGCATTAATCAGTTGTTAATGTCCTGGCAACTCTTCCCAGCCATCACTCCAAGAAAGTGAGCATTTTCTGGGAGAAGGCGTGTGTGTAAGATCTTCTGGAAATTTGTCCTGTAAAGCTACTCGTGTTTTGATGTCGAGGCAGCCGAGTACCCTGTGAGATTCTCAGATCAGTCTTCCCTCTGGATTTTAATTAGACATAATTTGACAGTTGTATAATGAATGTCTTATCCGTCCTCGCACCCCTTTTCTGCGTTTAAACGATCTTTGTGGCATAAAAAATGTCTGCTGTTTCAGCCATTCCTAAACTGGAGACTGCCATCATCTCTTTTGAAATCTGAACATCTTCTGTGTCCCACCCAAACCTTGATTACGCAACTCTGATCATTGTACAAGCCGAAGATGAAGCACTTGTTCTTTATGTTTTCATTTATTCATTTTTATCTTCTCAGTCTGTTTGCTGAGGCTGAGTCTCCATTACTTCAGCTTTACTTCTACCAGCTGATACAGCTTCATTAAAGTTCCCTTTTGCAACTGATTTATTACAAGAAAAGATAAGGATAAAAAAAAAAAATGTAATTCCATGACTGTGTTTAACTAGTTTCCTTTTGAATAGAATTTTTGAGTGAATCTTTTAAACTAGATTGCACAAATGAAAGTCAAAAGTTTGTTTTTCTGTAAATGACTTCTTGTGGCCAACTCTTTGAGTAGACAAACAATACTTATCACCATTATTGATATTCTGAAACACAACCAACATTATAGAAAAATCCCAGTCTGAGGAATACCAGGAGTGTGCTTAATTGGATAAAACGAAGGGAAACTCATGTAACATACTCGTGGGTTGTTAATGATGATGAAAGTTGAGATAGAAGTGACTTTATCAACCATCGTGTGAAATTGTGTTCATTTAATATTCGTGTGTGTGCAGAATTGCACCTCTATGGGGATGTAGAGCATGAAACCTGGCTCTCCGGTGTGAGTCATGCTCATGACTCTGATCCCGTTGGCATAGCCCACACTCATCTCCTGTGAACACACACACACGCGGTCAGTTACTGTCCTTGGCAATGTGCGGCGAAGAACTGATGCAGAACTACTTTTAAAAAAAAAAAGCCTTTCTTACCTTACAGAACATGGAGGGGAAGTGGTCAGGTGTCATGGAAACATACGACAGCTCAGCCAGAACGTCCATTGCGCGAGGTCCAATCAGATTTAATGCTGAAAAGTATGAGTCATCAACACTGAGGAGCCTTTCTGATTAACAAAGCCCGCAGCTGGTGTTATATAATGCATGCAAAAAAAACCCAACAGAATCTGGGCCAACTGTTGCTCATATTTCAGACAGTTAAGTTAACTGCATTAAAAATACACAAATCCACTTTCAGGCGTGTAATTAATGCCATGCCTCCACAGACTTCGTCCCTCTACTGTCTGATTTAGAGGGTTATTTAAATAACTGGGTTAGCAACAGACAGCAGATTGTTTTACTTTTTTCATTGCTTCCACCCTTTAAATGTTATTGTGAGCACTAGATGGCGATATCAGAGCAGAAACCCCATAACGCTGTTGCACGCTTACCGGTGTACTTCCAGCTGACATCCTCCAGGTGGAGGTGTGGATCATTAGGCATGTGCTTCTTTATCCAGGACCAACAGTGGACCTGCTGGTCTGTCGGAGAGATGATGAAAAAGCTGCACAGCAAACGAAAAAGTGATTTTAAATATCCATCGCCTGCTACATTTCTACAGTGCTGCTGCACAGATGTTTCAAACCTGTTCTTGCTGAGGCGGACCACGCTGCAGTCGTTCTCATAGCCTCCCCTCTCATTCAGCATGCCGGTGTGGACGATGTGTCCAACGGGAACATCCAGGTCGTTGGCACACAGATGTTGGAGCAGCTCCAAAGCTTGATCACCTGTTGACTGAACCATGAGGACAGAGCGTGAGGTTCAACCTGGATTATTTTAACACTAGACTCATTAACTAAAGTGAATTCATTTAAAAAGGGTAGAACAATGTGCTACCCCTGCATAGGTTTTTGCCAACTGGCAAAGAACAAAATAATAATAAAAAGAAATTTTCTTGACATGCATACATAACACTGATGAATATCACATGCAGAGTGATTCGTGACTCACAGTCAGTTCAAATTTGGTGAAGGACGACATGTCAATGACGCAGACGGCCTCTTTGCAGCATTTCACTTCTGCTCCAACGATGTCAAACCAGTCTGGCTTGTAAAAAGTCTTACTCTGGTCCAGTGACAGCAGATCTACAAAGATAAACAAACCAATTCGTCCGAGTGCTTTGATTCATTAAACAAAACCTGTGCCTTAAGCCACAATGGTAAATAAACAGCACTAACCAGAATGTTAAAATATTCTCATCAGATCAAATATATCTACAGTCAAAATCTTAAAGACTTTGACTCTAACAACGTGAAACAATGCGTTCACTGAGCCAAACCTTTTCCCGGAGGAACAAAGTATTTTGGCCTTTCGAAGCCATGTTTCTCCATCCAGCGGGCCCCCTGGGTATCGAGGCGGTCATACAGAGGACTGGTCCTCAGCTGACGTCCCGTCTGAAAGTCCCATCGAGGGACCTTCAGTTCATACAGCAGAGCTACACGTGGACACACAAAAGTTAGAAGCACAGATACCAGAGCAAGAATACATGCTACATACTATAATAACCATCCAACATTTAAAGGATTTATAGTAACTAAAGCGGCAGAATTTGTGGCTCTAAATGATCATTTAACAAGTTTAGATAACTATACTGCCTTTGTCTGGATAAAAGCATGAACCCAGCACCCAGTAGAGCTCATTACTCACGCATGACTTCCATCACTCTGTGTCTGAGGAAGGTTCGGCTGCTCTGCAGGTTGCCAAAGCGTTTAATGTCCAGCGGCCAGACATTGGCAGTAGGGTAGCCATAGGTCATCCACTCTGCCAGGTACCTGAAAACCAAACCACACCACAGGCCATTTGTGCCTGATTGTAAACAATGTCCACAATACAGTTCTGATCACTGCAACTGATAAACCGTGAATGAGTAAAATGTATTTCAGGTGACCTAATATTAATGTGCTTAACCATAGAATACAGGGCAGTCTATTTTTGAAAGCGTTAATATCTGTCCTTTTATAAACCGTAAGCTATCATGTAACACACACACTTATATTCATCCTTACTTGCCAGCCCCGCCAGCAAAGGCTAGGCCTGAGGAGTTCATCCCTGCCAGCACATAGTAGCTGGACACACCCGGGGTCTCCCCCATCAGACAGCGCATGTCAGGTGTGAAGGACTCGGGACAGTTGACCAGCTGATGGATCTCAGCTGACTCAAGATTGGGCATTCTCCTCAGCAGGGCACTGAGCATCGGTTCTGAAGGTAGAAAACAAGAGGTGCTCTAAAATGTGTAGTGAACTGCATTAAATTAACAATGAACCACACCATGATCAAGAAATATTAATGGTCAACATTTCACAAAAATATGCTACTTCTTGCAACTAACTACTGATGAATCTGCTGATCAGTGGGTTTTAAAAAAGGGAAGAAAGTGCACATCAGTGTTGCATAAAGCCCAAAGCCACACCTTTTGTTTTCTGACAAAATAAAAAGTCAAAATCTATCCAGATATCCAGCTTATTCTCACATAAGAAAAATTAAAGCAGCAAATCTTCATATTTGAGAATCTGTAACCAGATTAATTTACTCCATTAAGATTACATTTTTAAAAGTTACTAATTAACAAAATAATCAACTGAATTGCAGCACTAATGAGTTAATATTACAATCAATTATAATGCCTTAATACAATACATTCTGATAGATCCTTTCAACAACTATTGTTAAGCACTACACTTAAAAGCTAAAACTGAAAAATAACTGCAACTGCAGCTCAGTCAGTCACACCGCGATGTGTGCTGCTGTTACTCAGAGTTGGCTGGTTATAAACGCCTGTTTTATGGCAGCCTGGTATGAGAAATCTCACATTACTGGTGTAAGGTCAAAAGACAGGTGTGTTTACATGTTTACAGAGGGGTGGGTCAAAAACAAACACATGGTAGCCTGGAGGAGAAATATATAAAAATAGATGCGATCAGTCGTGCTACATGTGTGGTTTGACTTTATTTATTCACTTTATTTACGAGCCAAACTTCATCAGAATTTAGGGTTGATAAATTCTGATGAAGTTGATAACCTATGTTTGTTGTGTTTTGTCTTTCCTTCTTTTCCATCTCATTTTTTTTAATTTTTTTTTTTTACCAAAGTGATCCCAGTCTTCCTGCATGTTTTGGATCTCCAGCTGGTTGCGGCCCTCAGTGAAGATGGGTTTAGGGTTTTTCTCAAAGCCTCCTGACAGAAGGCCTCCCTGCCACGGCCGTACATATATCCTGCCATCCGTATCGATCACCACTAGATAAGAGAGACACAGTTAGAAAACCTCGCCTGGGCTTGTTTTGACTTTTAACAGGCCTTAACCTGCATACTGTTAAGCATAATATCTGCATAAGTAAAACAGTCTAGCCTGTGCCCTAGTTTGTTTGTTTTTTAGTGTGGGACTAAAAGAAAAGAGTACAGATAACTGTCACTTTAATGTAAGGTGCAATGAGTTAATCAATTAGCAATTTTGCCAAAAAGAGAAAATAAAAAGCACTCACAAAGTGAATGTTCTTCTTTATTACAGAAATGATTTTTAACTGGCCAAACAGTAAAACTGAATGGCATTTAAACTGTCCACTGCAAAGCAATCTACTTCCTGGGTTTTGTAATATGTGAGACCTGGTGTGTTGGGTGGAAGTGGCTCCTGGAGAGGTTTGGTGAGGAGGTAGAAGTGTTCACATCCATGGAGGGGAACTGACACCTTCACCTCACTAGCCTGGCCCAGCTCATAAGACCACTGGAGCAGAAATAGTCAGAGCAACCAAATGCAATGAGCTGTTATGAGAACTCAAACTTGATACTAGTAAGAAACAATTGCTTCAACTAGTTTCATAGGAAATAATACCAATAATAGCTTCCTGCAGCAAACTGCCTGTCCTGCTTGTTTATTTTTGACCAAGGATGACAATGAAACTCCGCATAAACAAAGGGAATTCCAAAAGGTTTTTAAAGGTTTTTTAGATAATTACATTATCTTAGATAACGTAATTATCTAAAATATATATATAAATATTATAATATAATATAATAATATATAATAAATAATTTACATTATCTAAGCTGCAGCTCCCATTGAATGGTTTACCTGTCCAGCACAGTTGACAAAATATTCACACTGAATGGAACCACGGTCAGTTTCCACAGCTTTTACATGGCCCTTCTCTACCAGGACCTGCTGAACGCTGGTTCGCTCCAGGATCTGAACCCCTGGATAAAGTGAAAAAGACAAGGAAAAGCAGACGGGGGGAAAGGACAAGGCAATTACAATTATGAGGAGGGTGAGCAACAGTAAAACAGAAAATTTATGACCTATCAAAACCAAGCTGCAAATTCACGTAACCATGTCGAGCTGCAGCCACGGCAAGGGCGCGGTTAACTTCTGGTGGAGACACAACAGCATCTTCGGGGAGGTGGAGTGCACCCACCAGGTCATGAATGTTAACAAGAGGGTGGAGTTTGGCCACCTCTTTAGGTTTGATTATATTACAGTTGATCCCCATTACCCTGAGAACAAAAGCAAAAGGGTCAAAAGATATTCATGTTTTTAAATCAGTAGAACGGGAAACAACTGGCAGGATTATGTCAAACATCAAGTTTACAACATGCGGCAAGCTGACAGAGCCTTATGGCCTAATGATAGCTGTGGACTAAATACTGACTTCAGGACTTACTTGAGTCTTGATGCGAGACGCTTAAGAGAAATGAAGCGATCTTGATTTTGAGCCAGACACAAAGACCCTGTCTTCACATAACCTGCAACACACACCACACACCACATATCAGAATCAGAATACTTTGTTGATCCCAGAGGGAAATTTCTGTCGTTATGACTCAGCCAGAGTGAAATCTATAGATATCATTCTAGCTTTGCAAAAGAAAAAAAAAAATAATACAGTATGTGTGATGCCAAGCTTGTCAAATAATCTGGTTGTGTTAGCCACATCCAATGTTTCTAAATGTAGAGATATAATGCAGTATGCTGTCACAATTTGCTCCATTGTCTGTTTTATGCTCATTTCAGAAGCTATATTGAAGGAAGATATAAACACAAACTGATCTACAATATCTACATTAATAATTAAAGTGTCAAAAAATATATGGTCGTGCATCTAGGAACTGTTAACAGTTATTTATTAGCAGCTATGGTAAAATTATTAGTGATACAGGAAACCTTTCTCAACAGAAATAGCACAAGGTCAGTTCAATATGTTAAATATGAGTAAAGGCAAAATTATGTAAAGAGTCTGACCTGTTTTAACCCCCGTCTCTACCTCCAGCTGCTGGTAAAGACTACTGGAGTAGTTGGCCATTTCACACTCAATGGAAATGGGCTTGGCCACACTGACAATACCAGCACATAGTCTTGTTGTTCCTGCACCAAGTCTGGTTGGGATAATAATAGCCAAGAAATAATTAGCAATGCAATATCACATCAAACCTTTCGCTTCACTACCACCTTCTAATGTTCAAGTTGTCCCCGTTACCCACACATAATGTCAGGGGTCTGAGTTGATGACAACTTTAACTCAAACCACAATTTTAGCCAACAAACACAGGAGCTTAGCTATAATTTGTGAAGTTTAAACTCTTACCTCCCCTGCTCAAGTAGCACAATACCAGTCCAGCCCAGTCTGGCCAGGTGGTAGGCTACTGACGTTCCCACTATACCTCCTCCGCAAATCACCACCCGGGCCTGGCTGGGCAGTGGAAGCAGCTGAGAGTCGCCACTGGCCGCCAAACACTGAGGGGAAGTCCAGAGGCTCCTGCCAGCCAATCTATACCCCGCCTGTTGCAGCAGCCGCAGCCGAGGGAGCATGACAGGGGACAGAGCCCTGGAGCTCCGCACACAGCTGCACATAGCTGTGCTTTCTGAAATCAAAGACACAGAAATAAAGGTTGCTATATATTAATGAGAGGAAAGTATCACAGCAATTGCAGATGCCCCCAACTTCCCATCCATACTGACATAATCTCCATGATGTATGATCACTTTTCTGCAGTGTGCAGGGTGTGATACAGAATCTGTGTATTTTAGGTTGCTGTATTTTTTTCTGAAATTATTTAATATTTCCTGTAAAAATGGCTGTGCCAATGTAACAATCTCATTTTAGTTTGATTTGGAAAATACTATGAAAAGTATTACCGAAATGCAACCTATACATCTCTGACAGTGTCGATTAGTTTGCCTGTCAGCCCCTTTGAAAGCGTCTACTGTAAGGCAGTTTAAATTGTCAACACTGGAAGTCACCAGTTTCCATACACGACGATGCACAGCTATTCCTAAAGTAACGTTGCTGCATTTAGCTTAACCAAAAACAATTCAAAGTAAATACATCAAACAATTTGAATGGGGCCTGGAAGCCAGCAAGGTGAACTTACAACAGTCCTTCAAATGTCTGCTTCTATTATAAAGACTGCTGTTAGCCCTGAAGCGTTGCTTTACTTGAGCTCTTAGCAGCACTGCTAGCTTTACCTCACGGTGTGTAGGTATCTTTGGAAATTACACTTTTAGCTTAGAGGCCAAGACTCTTGGCTAACATGTAGATTACCAAAGTGGCGTACAAAGTTTCCTAACATTTTGGGGGCTGTGCTAGCTACCAAACACAGCTTAAGCTATCGAAAAGCTAACCCATGTTGATTGATTTCTGCGAACTCAGCCGCAAAACCAAGATGAAAACCTTCTTCTCTGACACCATAACATTTATTTTTCAAAACTACTTTAAACTCACCGAATCAGCCAAGTCCCGTGGTTATATTTCAATGATTAAAGTGAAGGATCGTCACTAAGATGTGACTGGAAGCCGGAATAAGGTGCTCCCCTAAGTTAAGTGTTAACACTTCCGGTATGAACCTTCAAAATAAAGAACCTCGGTATAGTTTTCGTTTGCGGTGGAGACGCCAATGCAGTACACGGCTCATTGAGCGGGTCGGCCCCTTCCTGTGATAGGTCAGCGCGTACGCCATATTGGATGTGGCAGATCTGCGCTGTAAATGAACTGAAGTGCCTTTCTACAAAGTTCTGCGCTGATAAATGTCTACAATAAACAGATCCTGACATGTAAATATAATATCTGCAGGTTTTCTGAATTAAAACAAACAAACAGCAACAGTTTTATATTCATAATTTTTATCAATTTCTTTAAGACAAAAAAATGGATCAAGTTTACAAATTAAAATAACACTGCAACAGACACTGATCTACTTCATTTTCATTTAGCGATGAAAATGTATATTAAAATTATAGATCCATGTTTAATTGCATGCAATAATAGTTTGTGGTTAAAAAGGTAAAGCAAAAAAAGGAGACATTTTCAACTTTTGGATAAGGTGCTTAAATTGAATGTATTATTATTATTACACAAAAACAAGGGGGGCAAGAAGCACAAACAGAGTCTGGAAGATCAATCACTCTTTATTTGTATCAGAGTAGTTATTTCGAGGCAACGTAGTTAAGTAAGAATGACTTTTGGACTGTTTGGAGGCTGCATTAAAAAAATTTAAAACATTTTTTTTTTTATTTGTTCACTCTTACCTGTGAAAAGTGTGCGCATGTGATCCAAGTTCGACTAGCACCAGAGTGATGCACCTCTATGTTTATGTTTGCCACGTCCAATATGGCAGCGACGTTGACGTACAATTCAGTGTTCAATGCCGCGTTTACGTGTATATTTCATTGGCAGAATAGAAAGGGGCTATTATTATAAGTTTTTAAAGGTACTGCAGTATTTGCAATTTATAGCCAGTGGCCTATGTTGTTTATGTTTTTTTCAATAAAACTTTCAAAGAAATACATCGCTTTCTCTCGTATTTTGATTAGAGCGAAGATTTAAGATTGGGCAGGCCCCATGGGATTTTCTGGTTTTAAATTGGGCCGCAGCACACCTCCTGACTTTGGGAGTCCCTGATATAGCTTATTCCCAAATATGGAAAATATATCCAAAGTGGTACATATTTAGTTTATGAAACAATTAAAACAAAATGTTTAATTTTTTTAAATAAAACAAGCTTTGTTATTTCCTTTAAAAATATGTCAGGTTTTCTCATTTATGTCACAAAAAAGTGGTTGCAGTTATGGGAGGAAAATCTAAATCTATGTATGATCAGAGCTTCATGTACCTCAGCACAGCTTGTGGATAATTACAGAAATTAAAAATTATTATTTGTTTTTCCAGTTGTGAGTTTGAATTACAGGGCTTAATTGTTTTATTTATTACACTTCTATGTTAACTACATCATATACAAAAGTAGCAACACCACATAGCTACACCAAAGTATCTGTGTGTTGTTGCCTCTGTAACTTGCATGGTGAGCTCACAACAGTCCTTTTCTTAAAGATATCGCGTGTGCATGCCAGGAAAAAAAGTGTTCAGTTATAGGACTATGTACCTGAAAAGTCAGATTTATCAACACAACGATGCATAAGCATTGGTATACATACAATGTCAGTAGCATCTCACTTTCCACTTTGTTAGTTAACCCTTGCCAGTACTGGGTTGTTGTTTACACCAAATTCTGACCCTAACTTCAGAGTACTGCGGTAGAACTCCAGATTCCTCAGACCAGACATCATTTTTCCAGTTTTCTATTTTGCAATTTTGGAGAGCCAACTGTAGCCTCAGCTTCCTGCTCTTTGCTGATAGGAGTGGTAACCGGTGTGGTCTTCTGCTTCTGTCACCCATCTGCTTCAATGCTGGATTCCTTAATTACTTTTAGTTACTTTTGCCTTGCTATCAGCTCGAAGCAGTCTGGCCGTTCTCCCCTGACCTCTGGCATCAACAATACCACCCCAGAGATGATTGTGTGGGAAAATCTCAGTACATCAGCAGATTCTGAAATACTCAGAGCAGCCCGTGTGGCACCAATAGCCACATTCAGAGTTGCTTAAATCCCCTTTCTTCCTCATTCCGAATGTGACCGAGTGGGGCTTTATTGTGGTGGGCAGTCCCCTCTGGTGGCTGGAGATCTGCTCAGTGCAACACACCTGTGAGTGATCAGTGCAACGCACCTGCGAGTGATTA